>PVIW01005301.1:0-109953 GCA_004026585.1 Noctilio leporinus
TTCTGAGTACAGGTCTTTGACCTCCTTAGTTAAGTTGATTCCTAGGTACTTTATTTTTCTTGTTGCTATGGTAAATGGGATTTGTTTTTTTGCTTCTATTTCTGTCGTTTCATTATTGGTATACAAAAATGCTTTTGATTTCTGGATATTGACTTTATACCCAGCTATTTTGCTAAATTTGCTTATTAGGTTGAGTAAAATTTTGGTGGAGCCAATCGGGTTTTGTATATACACTATCATATCATCTGCAAATAATGACAATTTGACTTTCTCCTTTCCAATTTGGATATCTTTGATTCCTTTTTCTTCTCTGATAGCTATAGCTAGAACTTCTAAGACAATGTTGAAAAGAAGTGGAGAAAGTGGACAGCCTTGTCTCGTTCCTGATCTTAGGGGGAAAGCTTTCAGTGTTTGTCCATTAAGTATGATGTTGGCTTCAGGTTTCTCATAGATGGCCTTTATGATGTTGAGGTATGCTCCCTCTATCCCCATTTTGCTGAGGGTTTTTATCCTAAATGGTTGCTGCACTTTATCAAATGCTTTTTCAGCATCTATTGATATGATCATATGTTTTTTATCTTTCAATTTGTTGATGTGGTTGATGTGATTGATTTACGAATGTTGTACCATCCTTGCATCCCTGGGATGAAGCCCACTTGATCATGGTGTATGATCTTTGTAATATACTACTGAATCCAATTGGCCAATATTTTGTTGAGAACTTTAGCATCTATGTTCATCAGAGATATTGGCCTATAGCAGAAAGCTGTCTTTTTTAGGATATATTCTATTTGCACTGGACATTAGCTAAGAAATCCCTATTAGCTCTTGAGAGGCATTAATTTACAGTTAAATACTGACTATAACAAGAGCAAATGTGCCTTGACTGGTGTGACTCAATTAACTGGGTGTCATCCCAGGAATGAAAGGCTACTGGCTTGATTTCTGGTCAGGGCATATGACTGGGTTGTGGGTTTAGTCCTGGGTTGGGGCACTTGAGAGAGACGATAAATGTTTCTCTCACACATCAGTGTTTTGATCCCTCTCTTTCTCCCTCCCTTCCCTTCTCTCTAGAATAAATGAATAAAATCTTAAAAAAAAAAAAAAGGGTAAATGTGTGAGGAAATATGATGCAGTAGGGGCTCTGGATGACCATATAACTGGGTGTGTGGAAGAGGATCAGCTGTGGGGAGAGCAAAGGCCATGAGTTCCCTCTGCTACTTTCGGAGAACATTCTTAAATGTGCTACCCTGAAGTGTGTTGGGGAATTCTGTTTTCAAGCAGCCTCAAAATTTCATCTTGGGATGCAGAGAGAGGATGCTATTCTACACACAGGGGAGGAGATGATGAATAGAGCCAAGAGCCAAATTCCTGTTCTCTTGGAGGTGATATTGTAGTGGAGGAGACAGACAATTTCAAGGAAGTAAATAAATAAAAGCAGATCATTTATGATCTCAGTAGGTTCTATGAAATAGAGTGAGGCCTGGAGAGTGAGGGAGGAGTGGTTAGATAGAATGGGAAGGAAAAGCATCTTTTATAAGGATTTTTGAGCTGGAACCTGAAGACTGATAGTGTTACCTCTGCACAGAATGAAAGAGTGATCCTGGCAGACCTCAGGGGTGGGTAAAATAAAAGCAAGAGCTATGACTTAGGACTCACAAACAAATAACAGAAAGGAGACCTGTGAGTTTGGCACTGTGTTAGTCACTTGTTGCCTCCTAACAAATTACAACAATCTTGGCAGCCGAAAACACATTTAGGATCTTGTAGAGGGGCCAGAGGGTCAAGGCTTAACTGGATCCTCTGCTCAGGGATGCAGTCAGGGTATTGGCCAGATGGCATTTTTATCTCAACGCTCAACTGGGAAAGGATCTGTTTGCAACCTCACTCAGGTTGTTGCCAGAATTTATTTCCCTGTGGATTTACAACTGAGGGCCCTGGCATTTTGCTGGCTGTTGGCTGGAGGCAGCTCTCAGGTCCTAGAGTCTGAAGTTCCTACAGTCCCTAAGCAGTCTTTTGCCATATGGGCTTCTTCCACATGACTGCCTATTTTATCAAGCCAGCAAGGAGGATCTCTCAGCTCAGGGAGACCAAAGTCCTTTCTTTAAGAGCTTTCACCTGATTATGTCAGGCCCATCCAGGATGATCTCCCTCAAAATCAACTAATTTGGGACCTTGATTAATCTACATGATCAATTCACTGTTTTCATATTCTGTTGGCTATCCCGCCCATCCTGAAAGGGAGGAGATTTATAGCTTATGAGCATCCAGGGCAGAGATCATGGAGCTTATCTTAGAATTCTGACTCCCAATGGTACATTGTGAATAAAATGGGAAACTGTATGCCAGGTGCTGCTCAATATTTACCTTCTCTTTCTTCCTTATTAACAAAGCCCTGGTATTGTTCAGGAGGCAAAGTGTCCATCTAAGAAGATTTGATTTCCCACAAGGCTGCTTGTGAATGACTTATAAGTAGCAATCTAAAGACAAACTATCCCTTTCCTGATAGAAAGGGACAGATCCAACTGACATGTGCTCTTTCTCCTTTACTTCTTTCCCTTTTCCTGCCTAGAACTTGGACACGAAGCCTGGTGTTGGAGCAGCCATAGTGTGGCCATAAGGCTTCCCATTTTCTAATGGATAGCAGAGCAGGAAGATAGAAGGAGCCTGGGTCTCCAAGGGTGTTTTACAGCTTCTCTGGACCACTTCTGGACATCTCGTCATGTGAGAAAAATACCTACCATTTGGTTATGCAAATATACTCTAGTTTCTGTTACATGTACCCAAATGCAATCCCAGCATACAACTATATAAGGCAAAGTTGGGTCATGGAGGTCTTTATCGAGCACATTATTTATGGAAAGTAGGTTTTATCCTAAGTTAAACAGGAAGATGTTGAAGGCTTTTCATCAGAGAGGTGC
The DNA here is from genome assembly GCA_004026585.1 of Noctilio leporinus. Lineage (NCBI taxonomy): Eukaryota > Metazoa > Chordata > Mammalia > Chiroptera > Noctilionidae > Noctilio > Noctilio leporinus. The sequence goes on from PVIW01005301.1 coordinate 2,922, forward strand.
CTGGGTTGAGTTATGTTTTGGAAAAATCTGGCTACTTGGCAAAAAATGGACTGTGACTTGGGGCATTATGCAAGCCTGGAGGTGAAGGCACGGAGAAGGTGTCACTCAAGGTACCACAGCCAGAGAGGGATAGGAGTGGGATCCAAAGTGCATGTTTGTTTGACTTAACAATCCTGGCTTTGGCTGATGTCTCTGGTTTGATTTTTTTGTTTGTTTGTTTTTGAAATGTCTTTATTATTACTTGTTAAGCACCAGCTTAATACTACAGAAAATTTCAAATCACACTTTGATAACTCATTCTCCTCTCTCCCCCAATTCTCGATAGTGAACTTTTCAAGTAAAGACATATTCTCTCTTCTGTATAAAACTTTAGGAAATAAAGGCAAAGAATTGTGTACATCTTGCTGTAGAATGCAGCCAAAGGCTGTGGAAACAGTGTCTGCCCAGGCTCGTTTTGCTGTCCAGGTCCTGAAAGACTCTTGTTCATGAATTGCCTCTTCACAAAGCAAGTCCACCACTTGCTGGGTTTATCATTCTGAGGGTCAAAAACTTTCTCATAAAGTCTCAGTCCAGTCTCTTGTCTTAGCTGCTGTAAATAAGCCCTCATCATTTCATCTTCCTGTTTGTTTGCAGGTTTGGTATAAATTGTATTAAGTGGAAACCCAGACTCCCCAGGAATGGGAAAATTAGTGATTCCCAGCGTGTATATTTCCTTCTTGCCTTGGCTTTTGGAATTGCACTTTCGGGGTTTCTTTAGACTCTCAGAAATGTAGAGCATTATGTAAATCAAGGTTGGATCATTTTCATTCTTAACTTCGTAGTTTAAAAAAATTTATTTTTATTATTTTTCAGAATGAGTGGGAGGGAGAGAGGCAGAGAGGGGGAGAAACATCAATGTATGGTTGCCTTTCACCTGCCTCCAGCCACAGGGCTGGCTGGAGACCTGGCTTATATGCCCTGGCTAGGGAATCGAACCAGCGACCTTTGGGTTCGCAGGCCAGCGCCTTATCCACTATGCCACCAGCCAGGGCAATTTCATAGTTTTTGAAGAAGACATTGGCCTTGATGTAATAAATGGCTTCATCCATGATATCTTTATTTTTTGTCTTGCTAGGGCAGGTTCTTTGAACTGAGTTCTGATGGGCAACAGTGCCATGTTTCCAATGAGCTTGGTGTCAGGGGTCCATGAGAGAAGAATGGTAAGCCGGCATCTTTAGGGCCTCTGAGTTTCAACCCAGATGAGCAGTCTTGGGGGAGAGTAAAGCACTCCTGGTTCGGCAGTTTGGCCTGGGTAGGATGAATGATGTCTTTGTTTTAAGCAAGATCTCTGTTTACCTGTTGTTGCTGGAGGAGTCTTAAAGATACCGTGTCACTTGATTTCTCTCTGGGGTCCAAGTTTCTGAAAAATCTTAGGATATTTACAATTATAAAATTGAATATTATTCTTGGATATGGAAATTTTTCCGGATCAATCTAGGTCAACCTAAGTAAAGCTAATGAAAGAAAGATGTGGGTGTGGGCACGTGTATGCGCATGTGTGTGTGGGGGGAACTTTCTGTTAATTTGCTTACAATTTCTTTTATGTCCCTGTTGACTAATGTCCATCTGATATTAAATTACCAAAGCTTGGAAGAAAAATGATTTCAGCATTATAATCAGAACTCTAATCAGCTCCAACTGATGCTGAATGCTAAATGAACCTGAAATGGGGCACCTCCCTTGGACATGACATTGAATGTCAACTAGGGGCCTCCAAGGGGGTCATATGGAGTTTGCTATGTGAAGGTGATGTGGTAGAAATGTGAGTTAGACTGTGAATGAGGAGGTCTGAGTTCCTCAGTTCCCGCTGATTTACAGGCTGATCTCGGAGAAGTGACTTCCCCTCTCTGGTCCTCGGTCCACTTCTGAGTGGTGCTCTCTAGCCAGAGCAGAACTTTTTGATCTGAGTTCCCCAGAGCCCTGGGGTTTCAGGGGTTTCAGCACCCTGCCTTTTGGATCAGTTGAGTCTGGAATTGAAAGATGATTAGAGGACAAGGAAGGAACTTTAGAGTTAGACACCTGTGACCTTGTCCCAGAGAAAGCTTACTTTCCATCACAGCTCTACTATTTTGCTCCAGTGAATGGTTTGGGGAGGAGAACCAAGCTTTGTAGGTCACCGAGAAAAGCATCTGCTCTAATTAGACCCATCATGGGTGAGCAGGTGGCCTCCCTCCAGTCCTCCTGGGGGCCTGGAAGCTAGCCATCTGCTTGCTTCCCATGAACAAAGTCCCCTTTGCCCTCTTGGAGTCTTGGGCAAAGGTGACTTGGTGAGCCAGAGAGATCTGGGGCAGACTCTAGAGAAGAGGAATGAGGAAATAATGGAGATTCAGTGAGAGGGCCTGGAAAAAGCACTCCAGGGCTTGGAGCCATTAGAGCTGGAAGAGAGAAGCCTGAGGTGTAGGGGTGGGCTAGATATATGCACAGTCCTCAATGTCCCCTGTTGAGAGTGCTGAGGGTGTCATGTACTTTCTTCATAACTTCAACTGGTCATTTTAACACAATGCAACCCAATGGAATCTGTGAATTCATTCATTCATCTACCCATTCACTCATTTTCATGCATTCACCTACCCACTCGTCTGCTCATTTGGTTCAACCACTGCCTCTTTCCCTCTCTGCCTTATTTATTTATTCTTTTGACCATTCCATAAGCATTTGTTGAGCATCTACTATGTACCCAAGAATGTTGTGGAGAAGGAATCTTCAGGGTACTCAAAGTCCCAGTGCTTTGAACAAATATGCAAGCAATTCTGAGAAGTGATTGTACTAAGTTTGGAAGTGGGAGGGACTGTTTAAGAGGTGGATCAGAAAAAGCTTCAAGGAGGCAATGACATACAAATTGGACCCAGAAAGAGGAGTTTTAGTTTATTGGCTGGATGAGTGGGATGGAGGTTTATTTTTGGGGGTTGTTGACAATTTGAGGCCATGCTTATCCTTTAAAGATAACATAAGCTCTACTCCCTTTCCCCTTCCCTCCAGGCCTCAAAAAAAAAAAAAAAAAAAAAAAAAAAAAAAAGAAAAAGCAAAAGAAAAAAAGACTGAATCATTCAACTCAAATTTCTAGGCTGATGAAATTCAGGTTTAATTCAATAACTGATTGTTCTTGTTCAACACATTGGAGGGAAAAAAAAAAAAAAAAAAACCCATTCAAGAAAAAATCAGAGAAGCTCATAGCAGGAAGTTACCTTAATCAAATCTGTCTCTGTGTGGCGTCTACAAATGAGAACTACCTACCAGTTCTTCATTTTTGTTGAGAAGCCAAGGGTGTGTGTGTGTGTCTAGTAGTTTTGCTTCAGGAAATTAGACTGTTTCTTAGGGTTTGGTATTTCCTTGCCAAAGGTGTCCCTTTTATGCTAGCATTGTCACTTGAACTTGACACTGCATTCAACATTTACCTGTCCACCCATTCATCAAATATCCATTAAATTTTCTCTATCTTCCAGACTTGGCACTAGATACTAAAGGTGACAGCCTGATGATGAACAAGACAAGCAGGATTCTTGCCCTTAGAGAGCCCACAGTCTAGTGCAATGGTCAACAAACATTTCCTGCAAAGGGCCACAAAATAAATATTTTAGGTTTTGCAGGCCATATAATCTCTGTGGCCGCTACTCAGTTCTGCTCTTGTAGTGGTGCCAAAGCAGTCTTAGAAATATGTGAAAGAGTGAGCATGGCCATGTCCCATAACATTTTATTTACCAAAACCAAGTTGGCCCCAGGTGCTGTTCAGTAATCCCTCTTCTAGTGGAGGAGACACACAAGCAACTAGACCATGATAAAATAGTGTGATAAACACAGTGTTCCCTGGGAGCACAGAGAAGAATCCCAGCCAGGCTTGAACAGGGGGAAGACCACTTGGAGGAGGTGATGTATAACCTTAGACCTGGTAGATGAGTGGAGGGGGTTAGTGGGAGGGGCTGGAGAGGGCTAGGCACAGCAAGTATGCAAAGCCTGTAGTTCCTCCTTCAGGGGATATGGTACATCAGGAAAGTGCATCACAAGGGTGAATAGGGGCAAGATTGTGAAGGATCATCTAGGGGCAGGACATGGAGCCCCATTGATAGATTTTCTATTTTGCCTAGTCTTTGTTTTTTTTAAAATTTATTTTATTTAATTGTTGTTCAATTAAAGTTTTCCCAATTTTCCCCCCATTGCTGTCCCCTGCACCCCCTGCCTCCTCTCCCACAGTCAATACCCACCCTGTTGTCCATGCCCCTGGGTCCTTTAGACGTGTTCCTTGACTAGATCCTTTCCCTTCTTTCCCCTGCTATCTCCCTCCCACCTCCCCTCTGGTTGCTCTCAGTTTGTTCCCTATTTCCATGTCTCTGGTTCTATTTTGCTCTTGTCTTATTTTAAAAGATACAACACTCCCATCTTAGCAGGCCTCTAGGGTGGCATCTTGCCACAAGGCCTCAGGGCTGCTTCCAGAATGTGACACACAGCTCTTCATGGGGTGGCTTGGTCTCCCTCTTCCTATGACCAGTGAGGGTCACCCCCTGGCAGCCTGCTGGCTGGCCCAAGAGGCAGGTCCCTTTTGTAATGGGCTTTAAAAGCAGAATAGAAGTGTAGTTTAAGAAGCACCAGGGAGCTCTGGCTGGTGGCACAGTGGATAAGGTGCAGACCTTCAAACCCAAAGGTCATTGGTTCTATTCCCAGTCAGGGCACATAACCAGGTTGCAAGCCAGGTCTCCAGCCAGGTCTGTAGCTGGAGGCAGGTGAAAGGCAACCATACATTTATGTCTCTCTCCCTCTCTGCCTCTTTCCCTTCCCCTCTCTCTGAAAATAATAAATAAAATCTTAAAAAAAAAAGCACCAGGAATAAAAACAAAATAAACATCAACATGGAGCTGGTATAATTAATAGCTATTAAGGATAAAACTCTGAATGCAAAGTATTGTGAAGAGGACTGAATGCTATTATAATGTGTATGAATTTATGCCTTTTAAATGCTTAAGTGTCATAAAACCTAAGATTAAAAAATATTTATTATTTTAGAGAGGGGAAGAGAGAGAGGCAGAGAGGGAGAGAGACATCAATGTACGGTTGCCTTTCACCTGCCTTCAGCTATGGATCTGGCTGGAGACCTGGCTTGCAACCTGGTCATGTGCCCTGACTGGGAATCAAACCAGCAACCTTTGGGTTCTCAGGCCAGCACCTTATCCACTGAGCCACCACCCACAGCCTAAGATATTTTAATGCTCCTCTCTGGAACTCTGCTCTGTCTGGCTCCTTCCCTCTCCCCTTTCACCCCCTTCCCTTTCCTTTCCTCTCTCCTGATGCTGGCCTTGTAAACCAGGATTAAGGGGTGTTCTTTGCTTTCTAGGACCTTAGAAAGACAATGGTATAGAGTACTGTTAAATTTACGGGCTTTGAGGAGAAACAAATCCTGGTTTGAATACTGGTTGTAGTATTTACTAACATGCTACTCAACTTTTATAAAAAGCAGGTTTCTCCTCTTTAAATGGGGATGAAGTTTGTACCTTTCTCCTGGTTGATTGAGATAACTCATGTCAAATGCTTGTTACCACCATGCCTGGCATGAGTGTGATTGTTTTTAATTTTAAATTTCAGGGCCTGGCACAGGGTAGGCACTTAGCAAATGTTTGTGAAATGACTGTATGGTTGCTTATATAGTGTGCTAAACAGTATTTTTACTTATTTATTTTTTATCCTCATCGTAAGACATATTTATTGATTTTAAAGAAAGAGGAAGGAGGGAGGGAGGGAGAAACATCACTGTGAGAAACTTCGATTGGTTGCCTTCCCCGTGTGCCCCATCTGGGGACTGAACCCATAACCCAGGTAAGTGCCCTGACCAGGAATCAACCTTGCGACATTTTGGTTTAAGGAACAACACTCCATCTGAGCCACACCAGACAGGACTAAACTTTCTAGTTTTAGATAATATAACCACAAACTTCATTTTGCTAGTTTGCATGTGCTTATAGGACAGTCTTCCTTGGGAATATACTCAAGGGGGCTCCCTTGAGTCCTCATCTTTTCTTCAATTCTGTGGATTCTATTATCAAACCTCTTGAGTCAAAGTTCCTCTTTTATTTCTGCTGCAATGACTTTGGTTCATCACACTTTGTCTGAATCTGCCAGTAGGTTTCATTTTCTTGTTCTCAGTCTCCTCATAACTTATGCACCTACCCAACTGTGGATAGATCATTCTAGAAAATAAAAATGGCCTCCATACTTGGTTTAAAAAACAACATTCATGACACTGTGATGTCTAAACTTATACTAGGACCTTCAAGTCCATCCCCAGTCTGGTCTGTTAATGTTTCTAGTTTAGTGGTTCTCAGTAAAGGGTAACTTTGTCTCCCAGGGGACAGTTAGCAATGCCTGGAGACATTTTTGATAGCCACAATTGGAGTGTGTGTGTGTGCAAGTGTTCATACTAGTGGCATCCAATGGATGGAGGCTGAGCTGCTGTTGAAAATCTTACAATGCACAGGACAACACCCCAAACAGAGAATTAATGGAGCCCCAAATATCAGTAGTGTTGATAGTGGGAAACTGCTCTAATTTATTCTTTTCACTATTCATTCACCACAAGTCCCAACTCACTAATTTCTAAATGTGCCTTCGTGTTTTTGCATCTCTGATTCCCTTTACAGGATCACCCTTTCTCCTCTCATTGTCCTGATACCCTTGTGTAAACCCTCAAGACCCATTTCAGGTACCTCTATTTCCTGTAAAATTTGTAGGGTACCACTATGTGGCAATTAATTGTTTTCTTCTTTTGGAGTCCACAGCCATACAACATTATAGTGTAAGTATTATTATAGTATATAAGTCATGCCCATCCCCCACCATTTCTGAGCTTCTTTGGTATGGAGACTGGGTCTTGTTTATCCCCTTTCCCAGTATAATAAATGTTTGTTGAATGAATAAAATATTCATAATAAGTGCTCAAAATATTTACTCTTAGATTTTGGGCTCTTGTGCAATAAACACTCTGGACTGATACGTGAGCACACATATTTTACTATTTCTCCCCTATCTTACCCATCTTCCAGGTAAATTTTATGCAGACAAACAACCTTCAAACTTTTATGAAACTCAGAGATGATTTGTGTTCATGATTCAATTTCCTGTCTTCAGCACTTTCATATTCAGTAACATTTTCCTTTTTTGCAGTAAATCTATGGATATTGCTTGAACACAAATTTCTCCTGCTCTACACTATGACACATTTACCGCCACCAACCGAGGGTCTTCTTTTATTGAATGGAAGTGGATGCTTCTTGTGTGTCTGCCAACATCTTATTCGCATTCAAACCATGATCTTACTGGAACTGCAATGTCTCCCATTGTGGAAATTTCTATTAATAATAATAGGACAAGACTCTGGTGTGGATTGTTCCTGGAAATGATCAGATATTGAAGGCCATTTAGGTGACTGCATAGTCACTACTAGAATTAGAGACTACTAGACTCTCCTCCAGGGTACTGTTTTATTCCTCAGAATTCCTGCCTATTGGGGTCTCAGTTGTATAGGTCTGAACCTCAGCTTGCAGCAGAGAGCTCAAACTACTTTATAATGTGTATTTCTTTCAGTACGTGGCACAGGATCCTGGATGTTGAAGGCAGCAGAAACCTGAGAGAAATTCGTCACCTTCAATGCACAAAGAAGTCTGAGGCTTAGAGAGGTTAAGTAACTTGCCCTGGGCCACACAGGGCATTGGTAGCAAAGTCCTAAGTTGATTCAGGATCTTCTGACTTACAAACTCTTATTTTTTTTCCTTTAAAAAATAGTTATTTATTGTTTGTGCTATTACGGTTGTCCCATGTTCTTCCTCTTTGTCCCACTCCACCTAGTAACCCCTTCCCTCAAGCAATCCCCTAACCCCTTAAATAATGAACATGTGTTGTGAGTTTAACTTCTTTAGCTTCTCCATTCTCTATACTATTATTAATACCCTGCTGTCTCTTTTGTTACTACCAATTATGCTTCTTTTTTAGAAGTATTTTTAAAAGATTTTATTTATTATTTTCAGAGACAGGGGAAGGGAGAGAGGCAGAGTGGGAGAGAGAAACATCAATATATGGTTGCCTTTTACCTGCCTCCAGCTACGGACCTGGCTGAAGACCTGACCTGCAACCTGGTTATGTGCCCTGGCTGGGGAATCAAACCAGCGACCTTTGGGTTCGCAGGTCTGCACCTTAACCACTGTGCCACCAGCCAGGGTCAATTATGCTTCTTAATCTTTGCACCATTTCCCCCATTCTCTCCTTCCCCCTCCCAGACTATAACCCTCCAAATGATTTCCATACCTACGATTCTGTTCCTATTCTGCTTGTTTGCTTAGTTTTGTTTGTTTGTTTTTTAATATATTCAGTTGTTGATAGTTGTGAATTAGTTGCTTTAAAAAAAAAGATTTTATTTATTATTTTCAGAGAGAGGGGAAGGGAGAGAGGAAGAGAGGGAGAGAAACATCAATGTATGGCTGCCTTTCACTTGCCTCCAGCTATGGACCTGGCTGGAGACCTAGCTTGCAACTAAATTATGTGCCCTGGCTGGGGAATCGAACCAGCAACCTTTGGGTTCACAGGCCAGCACCTATCCACTGAGCCACCAGCCAGGGCTGTTGCTTTTTTAATGTTCATGGTTTTGATCTTCTTTTTCTTAAATAAGTCCTTTAAACATTTCATATGATAAGGGCTTGGTGATGACCTCCTTCAGCTTTAGTTTATCTGGGAAGCACCTTTTTTGCCCTTCTATTCTAAATGACAGCTTTGCTAGATAGAGTAATCTTGGTTGTAGGTCCTTGCTTTTCATCACTTTGAATACTTCTTGCTAGTCCCTTCTTGCCTGCAAAATTTCTTTTGACAAATCAGCTGATATTCTTATGAGAACTCCTTTGTAGATAATTTTCTTTTCTCTTACTACTTAATATATATATATATATATATATATATATATATATATATATATATAATATTTTATTTATTTTTATTTTTCAGAGAGAGGGGAAGGGAGAGAGGCATAGAGGAAGAGAAACATCAATGTATGGTTGCCTTTCACCTGACTCTAGCTATGGATCTGGCTGGAGACCTGGTTTGCAACCTGATTATGTTGCCCTGGCTGGGAATAGAACCAGCAACCTTTAGGTTTGCAGGTCTGCATCTTATCCACTGTGCCACCATCTAGGGCTTCTTACTACTTTTAAGATTCTCTCTTTAATTGTTAACCTTTGGCATTTTAATTATGATGTATATCGGTGTGGTCCTCTTTGTATCCATATTGTTTGAGACTCTCTGTGCTTCCTGGACTTTTAAGTCTATTTCCTTCACCAAATTAGGGAAATTTTCTTTCATTATTTTTTCAAATAAGTTTTTGATTTCTCCTTCTCCTTCTGGCATCCCTATGATTTGGATGTTGGCATGTTTGGAAATGTCCCAGAAGTTCCTAAGCCTTACTTTTTTTTTTTTTTTTTAATTTTTGTTTCTTCTTTGTGTTTTGGTTGAATATTTATCTTCTTTCTTATGCTCCAAATCATTGATTTGAATCCCAGCTTCCTTCCCTTTACTATTGATTCCCCATGAATTTTTCTTGTTTTTGGGGGGTTTTGTTTTGTTCTTTTCTTTCATTTGAGTCATATTTTTTGTCTCTTCAATTTTGGCAGCCTCTTTGTGTTTATTTTTGTGTAGTAGGTAGAGTTGCTTTTTCTCCTTGTCTTAGTAGCATGGCCTATATAGAAAATGCACCTGTAGATTGTGTGAGGCAGAACCTTCGGTAATTGCTATGGTGGAACTACCTTCTTCATTGCTATGGCTCTGTGTGCAGGGAGGCTTTGGAGAGGGCACAATGCTGTTGCCAGACTTCTGGAGGTATGCCTGGTGGCTGCCCCATTTCCAGTTAGTTCACTTACTTCCTGTACGTGACTGGCAGCCTTCCAGTTGCTTCCCTGGTGATGAAACCCAGAGTGGGCGAGTTTGCATGTGTTCTAAGTCTGTGCTGGCCCTCTCAGCAGTGAAAATCCAGCAGTTTCTCCTGCTGCCCCAACTCCCACTGGTTTTTACAGACAGAGGTAATGGGGACTTATCTTCCCAGTGCTGAAACCCTGGGCTGTGCTTGGTTTCTGGCTTGGGGCTGGGATCATTCAGTCCCCAGATATCCATCCCGATTTTTATCTACCATATGTGAATGTGGAACTGTCTGTTCTGCCTCTCTGTGCCATGCAGTCTCTGTGCCACACTGCCTCTCTGAATATCTTTGTGACTCTATCCTCTTACCCTTCTGGATGAAGGTGGCTTCTTCAAATCCTTGGTTGTTAGATCTCCATGCAGCATGATTTTCTGATGGTTCTGAGTGTTTTTGGTCCTGAAATCTGGTTGTAATCCTTTGTATGGTTGTGTGAGGAGGTGAAGCATGTCTACCTATATTTCCATCTTGCCCAGAAGTCCCCTTGTTCCTTTTTCTGCACTGAGGGGTCAGTGGTCTGCATTTATACTTCAGCAGCCAAAGCATAAATATAATCTGAGTTAAACTTATAGAGACCCACACTGTATTCCTTCTGCTGCATTAAATTCCATATTCAGCCCTTTGAGGCCTGATAGCTCCCGTGAGAATGGGACGTGCATGAAAAGCACTTCCAGAAAAGGTTTCTCAGAGCAACGCTCCTGAAAAGCAGCTCAGGTCCTGGCTCAAATGTTTTTGTGCTGCAAGGTTGGCTTCTCAAACACAATCCTTTCCCTGCAGGAAAACAACAGCTTCTGCAATGGACCCACCCCAGGGCCATTGGTTCCCCTTGGCCACATCCTCAGTCCTTATGAGGAGATGGGCTCTCTATACTCAAGGTCTGTCCTGCGATTTTGGCTGGTTGGTGAATCTTGAGAGGCACTGAAGAGAGAAAGGGATTTGGGGGCCAGGACTTGCAGGTTCAAAGTCTGGCTCCTTGTAGCTGGGGGACAATAGGCACTGAATTCAATCTTTCTGCATCTTAGTTTCCTCATCTGTAAAATGGGAGCACTCCTCCCAGGGTGGCTGTGAGGATGTAGTGAGTCAAAGACAAACAACAGTGTTCAGCACATAATAAGTACTCAAAATACATCATCTGTGTTGGTAAATGAAGGTGCTAGATTCTGCCTTGACTTATAACCCAGCTTTGCTCCTTATTGCCTATGTGACTAGCATGAGTTACATGATTGCTCTGAGCTACAATATCCTATTCAACAAATGAATATAAGAATGATGCTGATAGTTCTGGTTTTCACATATCTATCTTTGGGACAAACTACTCCAGGGCATTTATACTGAATCCTGTGAACTACTTCTTCTATGTGACTCTGGGATTTTGCACACCAGCTGATGCAAGGTCACCTTAACATCTGCGTGATGCTGTCTCCTGACAAATAATTCCTCTCTAGGAGGGTCTCCCCCTTGGTCTGTGCAGCAGTGTTTGTGCCAAGGACTTTAATATTTCATTGCAGTGTTGTGATTACTGTATAAAATCAATCAGGAAGAAGAAGAAGTGCTGATCCTACTTCTAAAGGAGCACAGCCTCATCAACCAAATGCAACTGAACCAAAGAAAGAAAAAAAGAAGATAAAATTATAAAGTAGATCTTTAACTTGAGCCGGAAGATCTTTGGCCTTAGCTGACTGCCTGTCACTCAACTGTGAAAGAAAAGAACAAATGGAAGAACAAGCATGAAAATGCCAGAAATATATGGTTGAAGAGAGCACCTGAAAAAATAATGTTTACTTAAAGACTGTATACAAAATTTATATTACCCCACCATAGGTAATTATTGAGTTGATTATTGAATTTTTGCACACATTTGCAGTTGTGCATTTTAAGTATATGTAAGGAGAGATGGTGATTGCTCTATATGTAAAGGGTCCACCATAGGGCATGGGACACACAGGTGCGTCCTAAGTGATGGCTATTGTCAGTACCATCAGCACCATCACCATCATAATCACCACCATGATTATCACCATCATCATCAGCATCATCACCATCTTTATCCTTAAAATTGTCCCTGAAGATTTAGAGTCAATTGAGTATAGACTGAAAGCATTAGAACATCAGTTATCATCCTGGTAATTCAGAAATTCACTATGAATTCTTTTTAAATGTGAATGAATGTACCTACGATGTGTCAATGTATTTCCTGAGAGACCCTAACTACTAGTGGGTTTTATGCTCCGTATGGAGCCACAGAATTAGTTTTATGCTCTGTCTTTCACACAGAAGGGCACTCAGTTAGGCTGCCTCTCCCATAAGAAATCATTCATACATTCATCAGTTTGGCCTGGGCTGTATAGCATTTCCAGGGCCTGTGAGGGAGACAGACAATGACTGGAATTGTAATTACAATTTGCAATGACAACCTAGACAGATAAAGTGAGCACTGTGGAGCCCCAAAGCGGTGCCCAGCCCAGCTGGGGATGGTGGTAGTCACGGGAGGCTTCTTAGAGGAGGTGACATACCTCCTCTAACTTGAGTTTCAGAGGATGGTGAGAGGTGGGGATGGGGAAAAGGAAGGCATTTCAGGTGGAATGGAGAGTGTGTACAAACAGACATGGAGCTCAAAAGACTGGTGGGTTTTGATACAGATGCAGATCTAGTGTGTGTATGTGGGGGTGGGCTGGGGTGGGATTTCCTAGGATAAGGCAAGGAAAGTTGAAGGGTCCAGGAGAGCCTTTACGCCAACCTAGAGTTTGGACCTTATTCAGGGGACATGGCGCTCCTGTGGCAGCCCTTTTGCTTGTTCTGACCCTGAGGTGGGGGTTCCCTCCTCTGGGCTAGAGCTCTCTGAGTTGGGTGCAGCTGGGAACTTTTTTAGCTTTTGTGTGACAGTCAGTTCTGTTGTTCCCACTTCACTGACATGGCTTGTTCATCCCTCCTTTTCTCCCTTTCATGATCCAGCGGTAAGAACTTAGCTTTGGAGCAGGAGACCTAAGGGCTAATTCCCAGCTCTGTTGCTACCAACTTCAGCACCTCAGTCAGGCTCCTTCACCCCCATAAACCTCAGTGTCCTTGCTTGTAAATGGAGATGGTAATAAAAGTAACAAAACATTTATAGGCACTGTTTTATGGACTTTACAAAAATTACTCACCAAATCTTTATAACAGCTCCATGAGGTTAGTACTGTTATTATCCCCATGTTAGAGATGAGAAGTCAGAGGCACAGAGGAGCAGAAAGCCTTCCAGCTGATAAGTGGCAGGGCCAGGAGGCCAGGAGAGTCTTTCTTTTGAGTTGATGTGAAGATCAGAAGGGCTGAGACATGCGGAGTCCTTGATGCACTGCCAACACATAGTAGATACTCAGTAAATAGCAGTCTCCAGAGTTTAACAAATCCCCTTCATCCAAGAGAGCCCTTGAAAGGCCTAATTCAAATGGACTCATTAACTCTACACAACAGAAAATGACAGTTCTAGTCTTTGATGAAAGAGACTGGAACAGCCATTGATTAGAAGCCAAACTTGTTTCTTTATTCCCCTACTGATTGACTGACTTCTGAGGGCTCTTCCTTCTGTGAAATGAAAGAGCGAACTGACCTGTTAAGCATGTTTCCTTTACCCATCACCATTTTTAGGGTGAGTGGGAGCATGTTGGGTAAATCGTAGATTTCCTCCTGCCCAGTCCCACGGCTATAAATCCAATAAGGCATTGGGGGTTTCCAATCTGCCACTCTTGAATCTCTGAAGCCACAGAGGGTGGCATACCCTCTCTTTTACCACCCAGATAAAGTATTGGCAATTGGACCAGTGATTGCACAAGAAAAGAGGATGGCTGCAAAAATCACTACATGTATAACTGGGCTGGAGAAGGAAATGGGATGGTAGATGGGGTAATGAGCAGAGTGTAACCTGATTGTGCATCAGAATCAGCAGACCTGGTTTGGATCCAAGCCTGGCCACTTCCTAGTCCTGTAACTTGGGGCATGGCTATGGGAGTGAATCCTTCATAGTTTCTGCCAAAGTTAAACCCAAGATCCAGTATAGGCCTTGAAGAACCCTTTTCAAAAATAGATGCTGCATGGTAGGTGGGAAGAGGGCTTGGTTTGGAGTCAGACCTACATTCACATCCACTGAGCCCCACACATGCTGTGTGATGGTGGGACTGGCGTCCCTCTCAGAACCTCAGTTTCCGGTTGAAGATCGAGGATTAATAGTAAGGACTTTGTTTCTTGTTGTAATTAGAGGAATCAGGCTGCCTGGCTTCAAATTTGTGTTCTCTCTCACTGGTTCTCAATCTTATGATTTTGTGCCCCCCTCCCTTAATCCCCCAGGGGACATTTGACATTTGGGAGACATTTTTGATTGTCACAGCTAAGGGGTGTTGCTGCTGGCATCTGATGAGTGATGACCGGGGATGTTGCTCTGCATTCTACAATGTACAGGACAGCCCCCATCACAGAAAATTATCCGGCCCTAATATGAGGGGGGTTTCAAAAATTCATAATTTATAAAAAAATGTATGTTTATTTTTACATGTTAAAACTTCAGTCCCCTTCAATGTACACTCCATTTGATGCAATACACCTATCAAGATGTTTTTCCACTGCTCAAAACATTTTTTGAACTCATTGATTTTGATGACTTTTAGTGAGTCTGTTTTCGTTTCACCTTTTCCACAGCAGAAAATGTTCCCCTTTGAGGACATTTTTGCAAGTGGGAAACAAAAAAAGTCACTCTGGGCAAAATGGGGTGAATAGGGAGGGTAGAGCACAGGGGTCATACCATTTTTGGTCAAAAAGTGCTGAACACTCAGCGCCAGGTGGGCAGGTGCACTAGTAAATGGGCAAACACATTGAAAATCTTCAGAAAAATTCACTGAAATCAAACACAGCTTCTCATAATAATGCCAGGTAATGCTGGTGCAGGTGTGTTCCTAGAACACTCACCTAGTGAAGGAAGCTAGTACTACAAGGGGCCTGCCCTCCAGAAGATAATTCTATTTTTTTGTGGGGTACCCCTCCTAGTCAATGGGGCTGAGGTTGAGAAATCCTGCTCTATTTTTTATTAGATTGTAAGTCCTTTAACCTGATCAGGACCATGTTCTCTCACCAGGGCAAGGCAGATAATAACAACGGGTGATCATTTTAAAAACAGGGGCAGTGTGGCACCTTGCACAGTGTTAGGTATCTTGCAAACCCTTAACAAGTATAAGCTTACATTTTTGTGGAAATAAGAGGCAATAATGCATAGTAACTGTGCAGGCATAGGTAGGTCCCATGTAACTCACGATCAAGTTACAATGCTGACGATGGTGATGTGTGTCATTTTCACAGGCTCTTTGCAGTGCCCTACCATCCTTCGTCACAGTGGATCCCTGTGACCTTGGCCACAAGGTGATATTCAAAGTTATTGCTAAAATTTAAAAGGCAAGGCTTGTCCCTGGTGAGACTGATGCTGGAGCTGGGGTCTGTCAGCTGAAAATCATTAAAGGCAGGTGCCTCCCCATGGGTTTTCCTTTGCAATTGTTTTCTGAAAGCTATTTCCAACTTGAACAGTTCTTGTCATTGGTACTTACTTTCCTGGACTGAGGGATCTTTATCCTCTTCTCTCACATTTTTGTCTGAGCCTGTTATGGACTGAAGGTTTGTGTCCCCCCATAATTTATATTTTGAAGCCTAAACTTGCAATGTGATGGCATTTGGAGGTGGGGCTTTTGCAAAGTCATTAGATTTAGATGAGGCCAGGAGGGTGGGAACCCATGATGGGATTAGTGTCCTTATAAGAAGAGAGGCCAGATGTTCCTCTTCTCCTAGACTTCTCCTCACTTCCCCCTGCCTGCATTTTTATCTTGGACTTTCAGCCTCCAGACAGTGAGAAATAAGTGACTGTTGTTACTCTTCCTGGTCTGTGGTATTTAGTTATGGCAACCTGGGTTAATTGAGACAGGACACAGCATCCTTAAAACATAAATTTTTGCCAATTCCTTTTTCAGGAAGCTCTCCCCTCTCTCTTTATTCACTCTTCTCTATGAGAAAAAGAGTGGCTTTTTCCATATCTGGAGCTTGATCTCCATGGTCCATGTTGACATTGGGAGCAGTGATTGTCCCTTCCAGTTGGGGGACAAAAACCAAAGCATGAAGCTGGCTTTAAACAGAAATACAGCCTTTGCTGGTGTGGCTCAGTGGATTGAGCACTGGTTTGTGAACTGCAAGGTTGCTGGTTCGATTCCCAGTCCTGGTACATGTCTGGGTTGTAGGCCAAGTCCCCAGTTGGGGGTGTGTGAGGGGCAACCACACCTTGATGTTTCTCTCTTTATCCCTCCTTTCCCCTCCCCCCAAAATAATAAAGTAAAATCTTAGACAAAAAATAAACAGAAACGCAGATAGAACAAGGTGATGTAGTGATAGGCTAATGGAAATGTGACTACAGGCTCATAGGAATCCAACCCTGTACTTCCCTTATGAGCCAAAGATTCAAGTTCAATAATTCAGTTTGTGGTAACTTTATAGAACATAACTATATCTGAGCAGTTAATATTCATTGTGCTTTAATGGTTTCTTATTTCCTTGGATGAATATTTGCTGGTTAGAAGTGGGGTATGATTGGTAACCCCCAAATCCTACTGGCTTTGTTTTCTCCACACCAGCGCCACGGACAGATGCTCATCCCTCTCTGCTTTTGCCACGATTTTGCCTCTAGGAAGACACTTTTGGATTTTCTATGAGATGGAATCTTTACCATCAAGATAGTGTTCCTCCTAGGAATCTGTCATAGCAGAGTCTGTTAAAGCAGACTACCTGGGTTCAAATCTCACTTTGCTACTTACCCTCTGTTTAATCACAGGCAAGTAACTTACCTCTTTCTATTTTTAGTTTCCTCATTTTGGGGGAAACAGGCTACCCTATCCTAGCACTGGTGTAAGAAAAAAAAAATGGGGTCACTCAGTCCAAAAATAGGTGCCTAAGATACTTAATTTTGATTTTCTTCCCCTGGAAGGGTTGCAACAACATCAGAAAACTTAAGTTTCATTTAAAAAAAAAAGCAAGAACCAAGATATCCACAAGCCCTGTGTCATGAATTTACCAAGCAGGGCTTCCTATCTCTGGTCCTGATACAGAGATATCTGATCAAATCAATGGGGAACAAAGGCTGTGGGAGGAGGTTGCCTGAGGCAACAATAAATAGTCTAGGATGGGATTGGCTGGGAAGCTGAATGCCTCCAGTGTGCATGGAATTATGGGCCAGAAGATTTAAACTAAAAGAATAAGGACAGAGACTGGCTCTCGGGCTCTCTATCTTGAGGATCCCTGGATAATTGTGCTTCAGCCACTCGCATTTCCCAAAGGACAGTAATCTGGGTGGATTTTGGATGGGAAGGAACTCCAGGCTCAGTCTAGGGTCAGGCTGGCCTGGCAGAGGGAGGCAGTTTTATTCTCTGGGTGTCGAGGGGAAACAGGCTCTGAGGCAGAAGCCTGCCATTCCTCCAAAAGTGTGTAGCTTTTGAATCCTATGTTGTTTTAGTTTACAAACCAACCCCTATAGAAATAAGATAATTAAAAACTAAATGGGGACCAATGAAACTCAGGTGTTAAAGAGTTTAGCCATAATTGATGCTAAAGTGACTAATGCATGTGGAAAGCTGTTATTCCAAAATTGTGTAGCTTTTGAATAAAGACTCTTTTCCTATGTCACCAAAACTTTGCCTGTGGAATTTTGCCTTGAGGGTGGTGGTGAGCACAGTGAGCAGCAGGACCCCAACTTACTGTTCAGTAACGTTCCTGACTGACATAGCTGAAGTTCTGACTATGGTGTGCACTAAGCTAGCCTAAGCTTCTGCATGTTGGTCGGGAAACATCGGGGGTGAGAATGGGAAATCCTTTTCTGTTTTCTGTGCCGTTGTGGCTCTAGTCTGAAGTCTACTGTTACTTCGTTGACACATTTCTGCTCTCCTACTAACTCAAGGGTGTCAAACTCATTTTCACCAGTGGCCACATCAGCCTCTCTGTTGCCTTCAAAGGGCCGAATGTAATTTTAGGACTGTATAAATGTAACTACTCTTAAACAGTTAAGTGAGATGGGTAAAAACGAGGTGCTGGGCTGAAGGTGCTGGGATGGATAAAACAAGGCGGAGGGCCGGATTTGGCCTTTGGGCTTGTGTTTGCCACCCATGTACTAACTGATTGTGAGGGCTATTGTTCTGAATCAATCTGGCTAGACTGTGGTACCCAGTTATTTATTTAAACGATAAACTAGGTGTTCCTGTGAAGGTATTTGTTAACATTTGTGGTTAACATCTATAATCAATTGACCATAAGGAGATCACTCCTTTTTTTTTTTTAAAAAAGATTTTATTTATTATTTCCAGAGAGAGAGAAAGGGAGAGAGGCAGAGAGGGAGAGAAACATCAATGTGTGGTTGCCTTTCACCTACCTCCAGCCAAGGAACTGACTGGAGACCTGGCTTGCAACCTTGTTATGTGCCCTAGCTGGGGAATCGAACCAGTAACCTTTGGGTTTGCAGGCCGGCACCCTATCCACTGTGCTACCAGCCAGGGCAAGGAGATCACTCTTGATCATGAGGTAGACCTCATCCAAGTACCCAAAGGCTGAAATTTCCAAAACAGATTTCCTGGAGAAGAGGAAATTCTGTAACAGAGAAATTCTGCCTGAGTTCCCAGCCTGCCCTACCAATTTTGGACTTGCCAGCTCACACGACTGTGTGAGCTAATTCCTTGAAATCTCTCTCTGTGTCTTGCTCTTTCTGTCTGTCTATCATATCTATTTATCTATCATTATATCCTATTGGTTTTTGTCTTAGTCATTTTGGGCTGATTTAACAAAATACCATAGCCTGAGTGACTTATAAACTATGTAAATTCATTTCTCACAGTTTAGAAAGCTGGAAGATCAAGATCATGGCTGTGGTAGATTTGGTGTCTGGTAAGGGCCTATTTTCTGGCTCATAGATAGTCATGTCCTCACTGTATCCTCACATGGTAGAAGGGACAGGAGCTCTCTGGCATCTCTTACAAAGGCAATAATCCCGTTCATGAGGGCTTCGCCTCCAGGACCTAATCACCTCCCAAAGGCCCCGCCTCCTATTACCATCGCATTGGGTGTTAAATTTCAACATATAAATTTGTGTTTCTCTGGAGAACCCTAACCCCTACCCTGACCCCTGGGCAAATTTATCCACACCTGTGGCTCCATCTGCCATCTCTGTTAGTGTTTCTTAACCCTTCTCTAGCAAAGATCTATTAGAGAGGCTCAGGACTTCAGATCTTCTCTCCAGAAAAATGTACATGCATATGTAACATTGCATACAAGCTTAGGGATTCAGAGATCCCAAGTTAAGATTCTGACCAGGATGCTAGGTGGATCCTAAACTATCTGCCCCAACTTTCTCCTGAGCTGCCAACCTACTCTGCATCTTATCTTGGCTATTTTGTAGGAGCCTCAAACACAATAGGTCCTAACTAAACTCTTCATTTTTCTGTCCTACTTGTTTCTCTTCTCATGCTCCATTTCCCAGTGAATAGCACCGTCAACCACCTGGGAGAGAAATTTTGGGTCATCTTTGCATTTTCCCTTCCTCTGTCCACCCACATCTGAACTATCACCAAGACCTGTCAATTTGTCTCTGTCAGGGACAATTTCAGGCCACCATTGCCTTCCTCCTGATTTGGGTCCTTGCTTTCAGCCCTCCTCAGGTTCAACCTGTTCTTCATTCAGAAACCAGAGTTGAATATAAAAATGAACTTTTTATTTTATTTTTTTCCAGCTTTTTAAAGACATAATGTGTACATTTAAGGTATACAGTGTGTTGACTTGATACACTTGTATATTGCAAAATGATTATCATCAGACCATTAGCTAATACCCTCATCATGTCACGTACTTAAAAATAAATATTTAAAGAATTTGTTTTTGAATTATGTCTCTGCCCTATTTAAGATCTTTGGTGGTTCCACTGGGCCTGCCAGGTATTGTAAAGTCTGGTGTGGGTTAGAAGACTCTATCTGGCCCTGTTTCTGTCATTCTTTCACTCATTCATTCTATAAATATTTATTGAGCACTTCTGTGTGCCTGGCTCTGTGTCAGGTGCTGGGGATACAGAGGATGATGGTCTTCATCTTCAGGTTGCACATGGCTCCTGTCTTGTATTCTGCAGCCTTGCTGATTTCCTTGTCCCAATGTGCTTCATGTTGTTTCACCTGGTGCCTTCACACCCATGAACTAGGCTTACTGCCCTTTCTCCCCTTTCACCATTTGGTGAGCTCCTTTTCACTCCTCAAAACCCAAATCAGATTGCTCTCCAGGGAATTTCTGTTCCTTTGTGGTGAATCATTCAACTCTGTATAACATGAGAAAAAAATAAATTTCTTGGAAGACTATGGGGTAGAAAACCTGAAGATCAGAGCCTGGGCAGCTCTAGGGAATCTAAGCAAAGAGATGTGTCTCTTTCAGCTGCCAATTATTTGTCGCTCCTCCATCAGTTTGCATAATTACTTTGTTTAATGTTCCCAGACTTGAGAGACTGATAGGTTAGACTTGAGTCAGGTGCCTGTCCATGGGAAATGACACCCGATTTGACAGCTCAGAAAGATTGCATATAATTGGGGAGGGAGAATTGTCCAAAGGAAATAGGGATTCTGACACAAATAAAGAGAGGAAATAATTCTGGGTAAGCAAAGATTACACACCTCCTGCACCTTCTTGACCTCTCTGCTGCAGAATTATTCCTTTCTCTGGTCTTTACCTTGCACATTAAAAAAATATATCTTGCAAATAATTTCTCTGGCCATGTTTTTTACAATTATTTATGTACTTTGCTATTGCACTTGACTCTGTATTTTTGTAAACTGGGTTCCAATCACAATTCCTAGCACATAGTAAGTGCTCAGAAATGTTTATGGTGTTGAATGAATGAGTATTGTGATGAAAACTCAAAATAGGCATCTCAGCATCTCCCTTTTTAATAAAGGTTTCTCTTAAGAAGACTGTCTTGTTCTGACTTTAAGATGGCAGCTTTTTCTTTCTTTCTTTTCTTTTTTTACCCCAGGAGAATTTAAGTCTTGCAACATTGTCTATAAATAGAATTTGGGTTTAACAAAACCAATTTGCTGAATGGTTTTAATGATTGATCATAACCAGATATATGGCCTCCTGGAAAAGATGATGTCAAAGGACAGAAGAAAAAATTAGCTTTTGTTCATACCAGAGACATTTATGTGAAGAGAATTAAAGAAAAAAGAATCATTTGGATAAAATATGTAATAATCATGCATAAAAAGTTATAGACTATAAATGCAAAGTAGCCTGGGTTTATGTTATACTTGGAAGAAGGAGAAATATAAAACTAAGTCTTTCAATGGAGGAGCACATGACCTTGAAAGTATCCCTTTCCCAGCAATTACTGACACCTACTATGTGCCAGGTAGTGAGTCAAGCACTTACACACCTTTAATCCTTTAAAAACCCTGTTGAATAGGAATCACTGTCTCCATTTTACAACTGAGGACACAGAAGTTCAGCATATGTATGCAATAGGCCCAAAGTTTAAGTAACTAGGAAGTAGCAGAGGTAGGATTCAAATCCTGGTCTTTGTGGTCAAAGCTGCTATTTTGGCTCCCATTTCAGTCCAAAATGGGGGCACAGGCATAATTTCCTAAAGGTGAGCCTAAAGTGCTGACTTTGTGATTTGTCCCAGCAGTTGGCTCAGGGCTCCTGAAATTCCTTCTTCCGGAGGTCAGGACTGGCCCTAAGGTCCAGAGAAAGCTGAGTTTTCTTGCTGAGATAAAATAATCAACTGGAAGAGTCTTTCCTGGCAGTATTTGCAGGTAAAATTCTCTAATTGGTCCCTGGCGGGTGTGGCTTAGTGGACTGAGCGCTGGCCTGCGAACCCAAGTGTCGCTGGTTTGATTCCCAGTCAGGGCACATAACCAGGTTGCAAGCCAGGTCTCCAGCCGGGTCCATAGCTGGAGGCAGGTGAAGGGCAACCATACATTGATCTTTATCTCCCTTTCTTCCTCCCTCCCTGCCTCTCTCTCCAAAAACAATGAATAAGATCTTTAAAAACATAAAATAAAATAAAATAAAATGCTCTAATTGTGAGGACAAATCCTGGAAGGGAAAACTCATTCCCATTAGTGGGAGGATTTACTCTGCCTGTCTGGGGTTGATGCGGGTTAAGTGCATGTGCCAGCATACAGGGGTGAACGTGTATGTGTAGGTAAGCCCATGTACTTTTGCGTAAGAGTTTGTGTTTGTTTCTCTGTGAGCGCTTATGTGTTTCTGCATATGTATTTTTGTATGTGCTGGGTGTTGCACATTTCATGATTATTTATGCCCCTGTATGTACTTGTATGTATGTATGTATGTATGTGCACACAAAATCTGTGACTGCATGTATCAGTGAGTGTGTGCATGTGCTATCTGTGTAGTATAGGCAGGTGGATCTCTGTTTTTATCTGTGTTATACCTGTCTGTAGACTCATCTGTATTCCTGTATTAATATATGTGTGTGTGTAAGTATGTGTTCAATGACGTACAACAATGAGGAAATGGGTATGCAGACACCCCTGACTTCCTACTAACCTGCTTAACAAGTTTCAGAGCTGCTCTGTTATGCTCTGCAATTTCATTTTCCATTTGATTAAATGGGTTAAATATTTTTTTTATGAGTTTGGAAGCTGCCCTGTGGGACCTTACTGCTCAGAATTCTGTAGTCTGTGGTTGCTGCGACAGAAATGAAAACGCAGCCCTGACTTTCTCTTGTGAGGTTTCAAATAAACCAAGGAAGCAAAGCCCCCTGAGCAAGAATGTCTAATGAGTCTTTATCTTTTTCCAAATAAACCCCTGCTTATAATGTTCTATTGCCCGTCAGATAAAGGATTATCTGCTGCAAATGGATTTTGTTTATCTTCCATAAATCTAGCTTTGGCAACTAGAGTTCTATTTATTCTCACATCTCTCATTGTTCTGAACACTGGTGTCTTTTATGAGGTTTAATATTCTGCCCCAGCTCTCATGTGACTCTGATTTTCTGTTGGGCTGTGATCCTGTTTGGTTGGCCTGGATATTGAGGAGTCCAGTTGGTAGCTGATGTCCAGCTCTCCTGAAATATAGAGACAACTTTGGACATTGGCAGCTTTGGCATTGTCTTAGGTTGCCTGATGTGAAGCACTTAAAATGTGGGCTCTGAATGAAATGGAGCTAGTTTCAATTCTGGCTCTGTTACTTAGCAGATGAGTAACCTCAGGCAAATATATATATATTTTTTTCTTTCTGCCATGAAACCTCATATAATAAAGGGAATTACAAATTCTTAATTGTAAGAATGAAAACAATTTATTAAAAACATTGGCTAAGCCCTGGCTGGTGGTACAGTGGATAAGGCACTGGCCTGCGAACCCAAAGGTTGCCTGGTTCAATTCCCAGCCAGGGCACATAACCAAGTTGCAAGCCAGGTCTCCAGCCAGGTCTGTAGCTGGAGGCAGGTGAAAGACAACCATACATCGATGTTTCTCTCCCTCTCTGCCTCTCTCCCTTTCCCTCTCTCTGAAAAAGAATAAATAAAATCTTAAACAAACAAAAAAACACTGGCTACTTTGTAAGTATATTGGATAGCTATGACTGTGAAACAGTTAATCTCAGAATTTAGTGGCTTAAAAACTATAAATGTTTATTTTTGCTCATGAGTATGTGTTGGCAGTTTAGAGGGGTTCTGTTGGTCAGTTCTACTCCCCAGGGAGTTCCTTCATGTGTCTGTGGTCAGCTGGTGATCAGCATAGTGGCGTTATCTGCAGGTTGGCTTGCTTTCGGCTGAGGTCTCTTGGTTCTCTTCTATGTACTCTCTCAGCCTCCAGAGGCCAGTCTTGGGCCTTCTGCTGGTGGAATAAAGGGCCCCAGGGAGACAGCTGAGACCAGGAAAGTCTCAGCTCAGAACAGGAACAGTCAAGTGCACTGCACTCTATCAGCCAGATTAGCTGATAAATCTAGCCTGGGCAAAATTGGTGGGACAGTAGACTGCCCCTTGATGGGAGGGGCCACAGTCACATTGGAAAGACATGAAAGCAGGGAGGACACTAATGGGGGTGATCAATGCAAGCACACGATTGCGACAGGCACTCAATGTTTGTTGAATTACCTGGCAGCTAGGAGGAATTTAATGAATATTAGTGATACCCAACGTAACCTGTTGTGGAGGAAAGAAAAATAATTTTCCCTCCACCCTTTCAGGTTCTTGGCCGAGAGCCCCCTGTAATAAAAGATTAACAAGAGAAACAAACAGAAGTTTAATAACATATATACTTCCTGTAGGCATGAGAGATACCTGGAAGAAAACAAAAACTACCTGAAATGGTCTAAGCCACAACCTTAAACACCATCTCCAGCTAAAGACAAAAAAAGATGTTGAGAGGTGGGGGGAGGGCAGTTCTGGGAGGATACCAGGAAAAGCACAACAATCAAGGGCAAGGTTGTTTTGCAGATTTAAGTAATTTTATCTTCACTGATAAAAAAAATTTCTTGACATTTAGTCATCTTACTTTCCCTGGTACAGAGAGGTAGACACCTTTACAAATGGAGGTTTTCTGTATAAATAGAAATTTCTCTTACAAAAGGGTTCACTTCTACATGGTTTTCAGAGCTTCCCCTGTGTCTACTGTTTCTTAAAAATAATCAGACTAAAATAATCTTTATGCCAAAGAAGCATGTTTTGGTGTGGCAGATTCTGCTCCTCTTCATCTCTGTGAGGTGCAGTCTCAGCACAGGTTTGCTTTTGTTCATGGCCTTTTGATTTTCCTGTCTCTCATTGCTGAGTGGCATGCCCACGTAAAGGCGTGATTCTTACCTTCAAGCATGGTAGGCATTCAGAATGCACCCTGGTGGCTCACTTCCTCAGAATGAGGAGAATAAAACCATACCAAATGCTTACTCTGCTCCAGGCCCTGTGCTTTACACATTGCTTGCATTGTTAACTTTTATCTTACTACGGGTAGGGAGAAAAGATTTATCCCTGTACCCTCCTAAATTCTTCTGGCTGGTCTAAGAATTAGCAGATTAACTGGAGAAAATAAAATGTAATTACTTATGTACAGGGAAAGTCTTATAGGCATGAGAGATTCCAAAGATACACAGGCAAAAGGAGGCTTTTATGTCATTTTGAGCTAAGGAGGAGATAGTATTCTGGGACTTCAAAGGAAAGGAAGGCAGTTCAAAGGAAGATGAAAAGAGCAAATGTTTCATAAACAAATGTTTGTCTTGCCGTAGGAGACGGTGGAACACAGAGAGGAACTTTAACAGTTAGACTTTGTTAGGTTCCTCCCTATCACACCCTAGTGCACATTATATAATAGATACCTATCTATGATAATTGCTTCTTTCCGGAGTAGGTCCTCTATCTAAATTCTTTTCGTTAGGGTGAAGGTCAAAGGTTCTTTTCCAGTCTTTTGTTTCCTAAAAATAATCCTCATGCCAAACAGACACACCTTGGTGGCAAATTTTGCTCCCCTCACTACAGCCCTCGGAGGGCAGCAACTTAATTATGTCCATGTTACAAAGAAGGGGAGGTGAGTAGCCCACCCAAAGTCGCGTAGCTCGCACAGGCATAATTCAAACCCATTCTGTCTGATACTAAAGTCCATGCTTTTGCAACCATGTTAAACTGTCTCCCCTAGCTAGGCTGACCTAGTCAATCCTGTTTTCTAGGAGTTTTCCTGGTTTTAAAGCTGAAAATCTGGCATCCTATGCCATCATCCCATTCCAGGTAAAGTTGGCGGGGGGTGGGGGTTGTCCTTCAACCCCAGCCAGGGGCGCCTGACCTCAGTCTTAGCTCAGTGTCTCTGACCGCTCCTGCTTGCCCAGTCCAGATCAGAAATGGGGTGTTTCCACATTTTGGTTCCTTTCCCATTCCTGACACCTGTCTCATTGCTTCTTTCTTGCCTGTGCAGTCTTGTGTGCCATCAACATCTGGTTTGTTCCACTCTAGAAATACACACAGCACTGCAGGCTGCTACTGGTGCTGGAATCCCCTGCCTCCTTGAAGTCCCTGGGGGATGGTTTGCAGACTCCCATGAAACTCACTGTCCTCTTACTGCTTCCCAGTAGCATGGGTGTGGGCACAATGCCTTCTCCTTACTGTGACATCTTTGCTAAATCTCTCCTATCACCCCTGACAGCACGGCCATCATGTTAAGCAATGGGGAAAAAAGAGAGAAGCTAATATCCCTGGGATTACCCCTGCTCCCCTAACCCTCAATTAAACATGTTTGCCCTTAAGGATCTTGTCTTTTATACACATTTTTGGAGGATTCTTAAAATAGGATGCCTTTGACAATTATCATTTAAAAACCTCCACTTCGAATCAAAGGACTGCAAGCATCAAGGCACTAGAGATACCGCTCAGAACTATATAGGCTCTCTTTAGTGCACAGCATAGATGTCTTCCTAGTAAATATGGAGCATGCTGGAAAAGATAAAAAGGCATGCCAGATGTCCCTGAGTGTTGAGTGAACCGGCATAAAAGCACAAAAGAATAAATATTTCCAAAATGCTGACCTAGTCAGCTTTGCTACGGAACCAGAGAGGTCATTGAATTTGCCGGGTTCCAAATGAGCAACTCCCCTTGGAAGCTGCTTCAAGCTTGACCTCCAAGGGATTCCGAAGATGCCCATAGAGTGCAGAAGAAGTGACCCTGCCTTGCCAAACTGCCACAGCAATGACTTTTCTATATACGAGTTCTTAACTAAGGCATCTGGGAGGGCAACAGGTAGAGACAAAGAAAAAAAATTGTGTATGTGTTCCAGTTGCTCCAAGTTGAATATTAAACAAAAACCCTCAGTGACCCACATTGCTGGAGGTTGGTGTGCATTTGTAAAACACAACGGGAGTCAAATCAATATTCATCCAGAGAAACAAATTAGGAACGAGCAGCTCATACTTAGCCAAGCGTGCCAAACTCCCCAAGGACGTAGAAATGAAAGATGTCTGCAGTCCTCTGTGCATGCCCCAGAGAACATCTAAAAGCTCCCCCAAGGTTAACGCCAGAATAAAAAAGACCTCTGGCAATTGTGATATTGTAAGAATTTCCATTAGATAAAGTTAATGGAAATTTTAAAGTGCTTCTTGGTCGCTATTAGGTCCATGCTGGGAAAATAATGGAAAAAAACCCAGTAAAAATGCTTTTCAAAATGAATGGGAAATAATACAGGGAAGGAAAATAATCCCCCGCCAATGAGAGCGATTTGATTTCTGGAAATGACCATTGTGTTGGGTAGGTTTTCCGTAATCTCAATTATGAGTAGGTTAATGTTGACATTAACCAGGCCTGGCAAAAGAATCAGAGAGTCATCTAGTCACGGAGCTCAGGAAGTGGGAGACTGTCAGTAAATTGTTTTAGTCTTTTTCAGCATCTCAGCTTATTCCTTATCTCAATCACTTGGCAGATTCTGTGAGCTGAGGGAAAGGAGTGGGTATTATGTGCCTTCTGTCGTAGGCAAGGAATCAGAGTCAAGATTTCCAGTCATGTGGGGAACTAGAGGTTGTCAATTCTGTTCATTTCCCAACCTGGCTGCCCATCAGAATTCTTTGGAAAATTAAAAAAATAATAGATTATTGGAAATGTCTTCAGACCTACTGAATCAAAGCCTTTGAGACTGAGGGCCAGAAATCAGTGTGTTAAAAACTGTCCATCCTGGCTGATGTGGCTCAGTGGATTGAGTGCGAGCCTGTGAACCAAAGGGCCACCAGTTCAATGGCCAGTCACAGCACATGCCATGTTGTGCAAGAGGCAACCCACATTTGATGTTCCTCTCCCTTTCTCTCTCTCTAAAAATAAGTAAATGAAATTCTTTAAAAAGAGTCCTATGGCAAAAGAGCAATTACCTGGTGAGTGTGTGTGTGTGTGATATATACTGTATGTTATATTTCAATTTAAATAGACATTCCAGGTGATTCTATAACAGGAGCAAGTCTTTGGAAAAATGGGGCTAGTCTCTTTTACAAATAAGAAAGCAGAGTCCCTGAGACACATGGGATTTGCTTAATGCCACCCAACACAAAGCCATGACTAGAGGCTTGCATAAACTCAAAGTGTAGGACCTTCTGCTTGAGGTCAGGCTCATGAAGTTGTTCTGGAAACTTCTGGGAAGGTTTTACACCACTCCTCACAAAGCCAAAAGACACAAATAGAAGAACAGCTTATTTGGGGGAACATAATGGGGTTACCAACTTTGACACCCCTTTTACCAGCTTATCCTCTGGAAGCCCCCTTAATACAGAAGTATCACCCCCTCCAGCAACTGGGCAAAACAATTTTGCCATAGCTGGTGGTTTACTATGTAACATTTATTGAGCATTTACTATGTGGCACGTTTTTGTCTCCTTAAACTTCACACCTACACCCCCAAAGACTAGTAATTATTATTACCATTTTCCAAATGGAGAAGCTCATTTTACAATTTTACAAAACAGGGGCTCAGAGAGGTGAAGAAACTCAATCAAGATCACACAACGTAAAAATTCCAAAAATTTATCAAATCAGTGTTTTATGTTGTACACCTGAAACTAATATGTCAAATATATGTATATATATATGGAACTGAAAAAAGTACCATAGTTTCAAGCCCAGGTCTTCATGGCTTCAAGGCTCAAATTCCTTTCCTTGATTAGATGGTGCCCCTCAAACAATAACTCAAACACTGTATGTATCCAAAGAATTTCAGTGACTCTCACCTAATTTAGAAACCAACCAATTTTCTGGGATAAAAGAAACATTTATGAGCATCTTTTCAGGTGAAAGTAGCTTCAGAGATATTTAATACTTTATAAGACTTACAAAAGTATCAAGGTAGAAAGCGAATAAACCATGCAGTAGATCTCAAAGAGCTTTGAAATCAGAGAATTCTCAATTGTGAGCAGGCCTTGCTGAGGTTGGCATTCCTGTTAATGAAGTCTTTTATGTTCAACAACACTTTTCTGAGTATGGAGGTCAAGTTCGGGTATTTGTAATCAGTTAATAAAAGACATGTGTGTGTGGCCACATGGGAAATCTATGAATATTATAAAATAATGATGTAGAGTATAATTAAGGTTGAGCTATTAAGCTCTAATTAATTAAGCTGTCAGATTTTAATCAAGGAATTGATTGTTTCTGTGTAGACCTCTGATGGCTCCGCATCTCTGCAAAGCTCTGGGCTCCTGATTTGCAAAGATTAACAAATTAAAGGGCCACACTCGAGCCCAAAGAGGCAGCAAGCTTTTCTTCTTCCAAGAGTGTGCAGATCCAACAAATTTCTAATTCTTTTAGAATGCCAAAAAGGCAAGTGTGCTCTTTTGGGTAGAACCAGATCCAAAGATCGTACTAAACATTTAGTACTTTGGTGGTCATTATTCAGATTCAAAAACACTTCTGCAGTATCTGCTCTGTTCCTGGAAATATGTTATCCCAATTTATCCTCAAAGCAACCCACTTTAAAGAAGAGGGTGAGAGAGGGGTGGGACCTACCCAAAGTTCCTTGGGGTAGGAGAGATGGTGTTGAGTGTCTGCTTCCCAGACTGAGTGAACTGAAAGGCATTCTGTTTGGTTCTTGAGGATACAGCTGCAGCTTCAAGTGCATTTTACACCCCCTACTGCCCCTTATCTTCACTGTTCCCATTGCACCGAGGTCCTTTGCCTGGCGGAAAACACGCCTTCTCTTGAAATCATGTAGATCAGGGTTGGAACGTGGCTCTATTTGACTGGCTGTGAGAATCTGAACACATTATTTTCTTTCCTCTGAGCCTCTGCTTTCCTGGTGCACTATTATGATCTTGGAGGGGATGAGATGACATCATGGCTACATTGCATTGAGTACTCTTTGTCTGCTAGGCACGGTGTTAAATTAAGCACAATATGTTTGCCAATTCACTTCATTCTCACCATAACCCTCTGAGGCCATGCTGACCACAAAACTTTCTGCAGGGATGAAAATACTCTGTAACTGTGCTGTCCCATAAGGTAGTCACTAGCCACACATAGCCATCAAGCACTTAAAATGCAGCTGGTGCAACCGAGAGACAGAATTTTAAATTTTCTTTAATTTTAATGATTAAAATTATATAGCCACATTTGATGGGTGGCTACTGTATAAGCACAGCTCTAATGACATATCCATTTTATTTTGATTTGACATATGAGGGCCAAGAGAAACCATGTGATTTGCCTATATAGTCTTACAGCTTGTGAGTGGCAGAGCTGGGGTATGACACAGGTGAAGTGATGCCTACCTGCTATACTCTACCAAATAGGAACTTTAGGTTAGGGTCTATCAAAACAGAGGTCGAAGGCCACATTTTCACCCTGTGCTGATGTGCAGGCGGAGGGGCCTAGCAGAAGCCAGGCTATCTTACTGTGTCTCAGTGCTCTTGCCACCAGTCTCCTCTGCCCTGGAGAGTCATCTGTTTATAGGCAGGAGGCTGAATGGTCCTGCCAGGGTGGAGGTTCGCTACCTGGGCTGGGCTGGGTCCTGAGCCAGGGCTATCGCATGCCTTGGCTTTCGGTTAGCTGAGGAAGGGGGCTGGTGTTTGGTGAATGTTGGTTGTGTGTCAGCTGCCATGTGGTTCTTTCCACACTTGCATGCATTTGACACCATCAATTAGGTGCTGCCACCATGCTCCTGGGAGTGAGAAGACTGAATCCCCAACAGTCTCAGTGACTTGCCCAGGGTCACACAATGTGCAGGCAACAATGCAGGGGTTTGAAAGCAGGCACCAGGCTGGCTTATATCTGAAGGATTCACTTGCTTCATTCTTTTTCACTGAAAACCTTTTTGCTGTGTCTGTGCCTCCCTGTTAGCCTATTTAGATCCTATCTCATGCTGGGATAGATTTTTGGGCTCCATCTCTGTTGGCAGGAAAGCAACATGTGGAAAATCGGGTTTTGCTGAATTTGGCTGAGGTGGCTGTGGGCAGCATGGGAGAGGGAGTGGAGAGTTGAGGAGGAATACGAATGATAGAGAATGATGCCAAAGAAAGCCATTATTATTATTATCCTGATCTTGATAATTATGCTGATTCTCAAAGCCCTCTCCCTGGGGTCCCTGTGATGTCCCCATGTCCTACACAATGGCCTGATATATGTCATCTTCCAGGGACTGGTTATAAAAGACTGCTTGCGTATCTGGAGATAATGGCAACAAAACTGCCAACATTTAAGGAAATGTGCCTGCATTTAATACTTTTTCAAAATTTTATTTATTTTTAGAGGGGTGGGGGAAGTAGGGGAGGAAGAGAGGGAGAAAGACATCAATATATGGTTGCCTCTCACATGTCCCTAATTGGGGACCTGGCTTGCAACCCTGGTATGTGCCCTGACCAGGAATCAAACCTGTGACCCTTTGGTCACACTCAATCCACTGAGCCCCCCTTTTTTTTTTTTTTTTTTTTTAAGATTTTATTCATTATTGTTAGAGAGAAGGGCAGAGAAGGAGGAAGAAAGGTAGAGAAACATCTCTGTATAGTTGTCTTTCACTTGCCTCCAGCTGGGGACCTAGCTGGAGATCTGGCTTGCAACCTGGTTATGTGCCCTGGCTGGGAATCAAACCAGTGACCTTTGGGTTCACAGGCTGGCGCCTTATCCACTGTGCCACCAGCCAGGGCATTGAGCCCCACTTTAATGGAGCAATAAGAATGCCAAGATTTACATATTTGGGGATCCCTAATTGAATCATGTAAGTGGGAAATGTGAGGTCTGGGACCTTTGGAAAAGCAGGTGTTTTGTGAATGTCAGATACCCATACTCACTTTCTTCTTAGACAACTTGGTGTCTGCACTGGTGACTCCAGGTATGTCTTCTGCACTGGGGTGTGTTATTCTCCTGCAGGGAAACTTTTGAAAAACTAAACAAACAAACCAAACCAAACCAAAGCAAAACAAAAACTTTTGGGTCTGGAAGCTGTTGCCCACCAGCTTTCAGTCCTTATTACATTTGACTCCAGCAGAGTGGTTTTCTGAGATTTTGAGGTGGTGTATGAGGATTGAAGGTCTTGGGGCTCTGCTGAATCCTAGCTATGTGACCTAGACTCAATGATTAAACCTCTCTGAGACTCCATCCATACCTGATTCTGTAAAATGGAAAGCATTGATGATAAGCATTGTTACAAATTAAATTGCCACCTCCCCACTCTGAGGGTTAAAGTCCTGACCATTAGTTCCTGTGAATGTCACCTTGTTTGGAAATAGGTTTTTGTAGATGTAATTAACATAGATGAGGTCATACTGGAATCAGATGGGCTCTTACTACAATATGACAGGGGTTCTTATAAGAGGAGAAGACACACAGAGACGAGGGGAGACAGCCATGTGAAGACAGAGGCAGAGACTGGAATGATGCTGTCACAAGACAAGGGATGCCTGGGGTCATCAGAAGGTGGAAGAAGTAGGAAGGATTCTCCCCTGAAGCCTCAGAGGGAGTATGGTCCTGCGGACACCTTGATTTCTGACTTCCAGTCTCCAGAACTGTGAGAGAATAAATCTCTATAGTTTTCAAGCCTCCCAGCTTGGGACACTTTGTTATGCAGCTCTAGGACAATAATAGAAGGGGACATGATTCAGAGGAGTAAAAGGACTTAGGTCAGTGCTGGACAAGAGCAGATGTCAGGAAATGTATGTTTCTCTCCTTTCTTCCCAGGTTTGGGGTCCTGCAAAAGCCAGGAAGAGGGATAAGGTGATGCAGCAATTTGATTCACACTCTCCAGAGCCAGGCTGCCTTGACTTGTATCCTCACTTCATTATTTACCCAGCTTTGTGATTTTGATTGAACAAGTTGCTTGATCCTTTTTATCTCAGTTTTGAGAAAGAGAAAGAGAATGTTAGGGGACGTCAGCCCCTAACATCCGGGATTGATTTTCTTTGTGCTGCGAGCGCAGGCTTGGTGTTGCTAGGAGCTGGCCTGGCACTGGCACCTAGACCCTGGTGTGCTCCCTTGAGCATAGTGATTTCTCAGAGCATCAACATTAGAAAAGGCAGAAAGCGGAATAGTGGTCACTGGGGGCTGGCAGGTAAGGGGAATCGGGGATATGTAGTTTAAGGTATAAACCTGCAACTAGTAGACAAGTCCTGGACATTTAATGTACAGTATAGTGATTATAGTCAACAATACTGTATTATAGACTTCAAAGTTGCTAACAGACTAGATCTTAATTGCTCCCACCACAAAGAGAAATGATAATTATATCACACACTAGAGGTGTTGGAGAACACTGTGGTGGAAATCATATTGCAATATCAACTCAACATGTATCAACTCAACATTTTGTACACTTTTAAATGACACAATATTATAGGCCAAGTATATCTCAATAAAATAAATAAATACATTTAAAGGAAAAGGGAGAAAAAGGCCCTGTAACTATGATGGGTCAAGACCAAAACAAGCCTGCTCTGTAATCACATGTAAACACAGACCAAACTCAAGCATGGCCCCAACTCCTCAAATGACCCAACCACCCCTTATCCTGGCTACACAAGTGACTGCTGTTCCTTTACCAATCACAGCTGTAGCCTTGCTTCATTCCTCCCGCCTCCTAGGGGAAAATTTGTAAAACAATACTAGGATTATCCTTGATTTCTGCCAGGCAGAGGAGCAACCTGCCATGCCTTTCCAGTGAGCTGGAGGAACTAAGGTGGGAGCAAGAGCATGTGCACCTGTAAGGGTCTAGTGTCCCTGAAGAGGGCAGGGGAGGGGAGCAGCTTAGACAAGAACCTAGTATGAAGGAACCATGGACATGGACAACAGGTGGGATTGACCTTGGGGGGGAATGGGTGGGTGGGGAGGGGGACAGAGGGGAGCAAAAAGGGGATGGATGTAATGCAACAACAATAAAATAAAAAAACAACAACTGGTGGTACATGTATACAATGGAATATTAACTCAGCCATAAAAAGAATAAAATTTTACCATTTGTGGAAAAAATTAAAAAAGAGGGCAGGGGAAGGCTGCTTTGCTCTGGAGGGAGGTGGGTGCTGCGGCCATGTGCCATGGTGGATGGAGTTGGAGTCAGAGGAATTCTGGTTACAAACCACTAATGGCTGTGTGACTTCGGGGAGGAGGCTCACCGTGTTTTTCTAAGCTTCTGTTTTATTCAGCAGCAGAACAACAAAGATCACAATATTACTATTATAGTGTGGTCACCAGAAGCAGTGACTCATTTCTGCCTCTGAGATGTACCCTCAACCCCATCCCCGCCCCTGCCCCCGGGCTGAAATCCTTCCATGCAGCTCAGAGTGCTGTTGTCCCAGGGATGAATTTCATTCTCTGGTCCATTTACATCAAGCAACTAACATGTTTACTATGGGCCAGGCCCCAGCTAAGCGTTTTGCACACATTTTCTCCTTTATCCAAAGTCCCTACAAGTTCCAAAATCAGACATGCACTTTTCTGCCTTTGAACTCAAAAGTTCTTCATGTTTCCTTTCTCTATCAAACAAACTCCTACTCATTCCTCAAAACCCAATTCAAACAAACCCTCCTCTGTCAAGTGGCTAAGAACATGGGCCCTGAAGCTGGCTGCTTAAATTTATATCTTTCTCTGTCTCTTACTTGGTGTGCTTTCTTGGGCAGGTTGCTTTACTTCTCTGTGCATGTTTTCCTTCTAGCTAATTGGATGATGATAATAGTATTTCCCTTACAGTGATTAAATGGGATGAATACTTGGAATAGTAGGTGACACATAATAGTTTCCTAATAAATGTTTAGCTATTATTATCAGGCTTTCTTTAATCCTTCCCGTATCACCACTTCATCATTCCCTGCTAGACCCTGGGTCTCCAAGGGCCTTTCTGGAGTTATTTGTAGGTGCTCATAAGTGTTTGTGGAAAGAAAGGATGTGGTACAGAGATGATATGCAGTAGCCACATTTTGTAAGAGTAGCTGCTAAAACCTGAGCAAAAATCCTTAGATAAACTTCCACATCCTGAATAAAGAGACTGGGCTGCCACTGAGAAAATCCTGTTAAGAGAATTGGGAAAAGAGGTACACACTCTGCTCTTATGAGCAGCTCTGAGCTGGCATAGCACATCCAGTTAAGCCTCTTAAACTAACACTTCTTTGTTAGTCAGTGAGTTCCTGTAGCATGGTGTTAAGAAAGGCTCTGAGGCTGTGTTTGGGGGCAGAGGAAAGAGTGGCTTAACTCACTTATGGCTCTCTGTCACAGTTGAT
Source organism: Noctilio leporinus (assembly GCA_004026585.1). NCBI lineage: Eukaryota > Metazoa > Chordata > Mammalia > Chiroptera > Noctilionidae > Noctilio > Noctilio leporinus. The sequence continues at coordinate 38,080 of PVIW01005301.1, forward strand.
GCAGGGGAGATGACATACAAGTGCTGCTGGTACTTATTATTTCTGGATTTATGAGACCACAGGCAAAGGTCCTTTCAGGATCATCTACTGAATCCAATAGACATTCAGTAGATGGTACCCATTGCAGCTGGGCAAGGACACAAAGTGTGTCTCTTGTTCTTGTGCTAACACTTGCTGAACACACATAGAACATGTAAGTGGACCAAAAGTCAACAAATGTTGCAAAAGCACAAGGCAGTGGGATGCAAGGAAAAAATTTTGGCATTTGAGTCAAACTGACCTGGGCTAGTATTCTAGCCTGTTAGCTGTGTGACCTTGGAAAAATTGTGTATCCTTCCTAACCTGTGGTGTCCTCCTCTGAAAACAAGAAGGGACATTATTGAGAGGATTGATTGCATACATGACAATAATAAAGTGTGAGGCACATTGCTGCTGTTTAGTAAGGGGCAGTTTCCTTTCTCTTATTCAGTTTGAAGTTGCAAATTCGTTGCTTGACCCACAACCAAGTCAGCATCTTAAACCCGGAAAATCCTGTGACTGATGTCCAAGCAGCAGTGAAAGTCAAAATCACTCACAAGTCTTGCTCCATTTAAAATTTTCCCTGAGTTGTTATTTTCCTTTTGAAAGTAGGAAAAGAATAAAATGGAAAAAAAGCTACTTAACTGTACTCCGCAGGTAAACACTGTAAGTAGTTCAGCTGTAGCCCAGTCTTCAGCGAAGGACAGGGGAGCTGGTTTTTGCCCCACTCTGGATTCATTATAAACCCTGGAGAAAGTGGGTTCCTGGAGAAATGCTGACACAGCCCATCTCAGTGTTGCTATGATACGTACAACTGCATTACATAATATCAACTCCTGAAATGTGCAAGCTGAGACTTCAATGACCAAACCCCTGTCTGTCTTGCTGGGGAGCCTTGGTCACTATTTCCTGCTAAGAACCACTGTTTGTGTTTTATTTCCTCCAGGGCTGAATTAGACTAATTCATGTGCCCTACGATGTTGCTTCTTTTCACTGGGAAGATGGGAGTAGGCTCAAGTAGATAAGCCAGTTTTTCAGTGAAATAGACACTCAGGAGGGTGGCCAGGGGTGGCAAGGGCCACTTGCTGTTTCTCTTGTGTCTGTAGACAAGTCACTTAATGGTTCTGCTTCCAATGAGGACTTTCTTTCTAGCTGATTGGAGTCAAGGGCTCTAAGGCCATGCCTCTTGAACTCTAAGGTGCTTGTATCACGAAGGTGCATGTCACAATGCAGATTCTGAGTGCGTGGGTCTGGGGCAGGACCCGAGACTCTGCGTTTTAATCCAACAAGGACCCGGTGATGCCACTGCTATTGGTTTCTAGTCTACTTTGAGCAGCCAGCTTTGAAGACACGTGGAAGTTCTTTGGAAGCTGAAAGTTATTGTACCAGCATAAGGCATTTTATTTGAGAAACACAGACATGGACATTTCATCAGCTCTCAGCTAGGTAATGCTTACAAAGTGCCTTGCAGGTACTTGGCAGTGCACTAGATTCAGAGGCAGTGACCTGGATTGTAACTCACTAACTCTTCCAGCATGCTGATGGAGAAGGAGGGAGGGAGGGAGGGTGAGAGAGAGAAACTGTTGTCCCCAGACAGATCTGAGTTTTGAGTTTGAATCCTACCTTTGCTATTTCGTTATTACAATCATAAACAAGCCAGCTCACCTATCTTGGCCTCAGCTTTCCCATCTGTTACATGAGAGGAGATGACATTGTCATCACAGGGTGAGCCATGAGGCTTAAGCAAGATGTTGGATGCACTTCTTCTGCACTTGTCAGGGGCACACACCTGAGCGAAAACTGGCCCTTTGTGAGCCTGGCTTCTTCAAGTCGGGGCTCAGAGCGGAGAGGCAACCTTCAGCTCTTATAGCCTTGATTCGGGGAGGGGTGACCTGTCTCTTCAGGGACTCAGAAGCTATTGCTCTAGAGTCAGCTGAGAGGGATGCTTGAGTCAAAGCCCAAGTCTGTCTCCAAGGCAAATTATCTGGCTCCACAGACCTGTCAGCAGTCAGCAGGCTGCACTCCATGAGGACAGGCAGTGCTCACACCTAGGGCAGTGGCCTTTGAGAGGGGACAGCACAGGTTTTTCTGTCCAACAGACCTGTGTTCAAACCTCATCCAGGGAGCCTCAGACCTCTCATCTGCGAAATAAGATTACTCTTCCCTGCCTTGCAGAATCATGTCAGGATCAGAGAGAAAAACGATGATAGCCCTGGACGGGTGGCTCAGTTGGAGCATCATCCCATATACAAAAACGTTGTGGGTTCAATCCCTGGTCAGGGCACGTACTTATGTTGTGAGTTCGATCTCCGGTCCAGGCGTGTGTGGGAAGCAACTGATGGATGTCTCTCCCTCTCAAATCAATAAATATATCCTTGGGTGAAAATTGAAAAAAAAAACAAAACAATGATGATAATCAGAGCTTACATTCTCAGCACTGGGCTCAATGCTATGCATGAAACATCTGAGTCCTCACAATGCCCATGGGCACTGATCTCATTAAGCTGCCCCACTTACAAGTGAGGAACTGAGGTTCAGAGAGTTTAAGTAACATGCCTGAGGGCACACAGCTGACAAGAGGCAGAATCCAGAAGCCTAACTACAGAGTTCGAATGTCTGGCCACTAGACTCTACAGCCTCTTTCTTAGTTTTCTCCAGAATCTGAGGTGGGGTTGGGGTGGGCAGCAGGCAGGGCTGGGCTGGGGTGGGAGAACAAATAGTACATGCAAAGGTATCCTTCCTGGATGACTTTCTGTCTGAATTTTCCAGGCTTCCTGTTGTATAATTTCTCTAACAACTGGGTTGCATAATCTTAAGAAAGTCATTTCACCTGTCTTGGCCTCAGTTTCTCCATCAGTCAAATGGGCATGATGTCACCATCCTAGGATGAGCCAAGTGTAAGCAGCACAATGGAGGCAAAGTGCCTGATCCATCATGTCAAGGTATTATCTTAGCAGCAGAAAAATACAGTCACCAGATACTAGCACTCCCTTAATCTCCCCAGACCTAGACCTAGCCCTTGAAACTATACGTTTCTTCCTGTTGTGTGTCTAGAATAGTGTCTGGGGCATAGTGAGGAACTCAGTATTTGGAAATTGTCACATTATCTGAGCAGTAAGACCTACACCCAGGATGTCTCCAGTATGATTGTGTGCTGTGTGATCAGTGGGAACAGCTTCTGGGGTCCTGCTGACCTTCCTAGAAAGGAAGAGGAAAACACTTGAGATGGCAAGGTTGCAGGCAAGGCGGCCAGGACGCTACTCTCCACAGAAACCAGCTTGCTCTGCAGTCGGCCTATAAGGCAGTGGAGACAGCTTCCCAATGTTAAGAAGGTCCTGCTTCTCCGAGCACTGCTGCGCACTGCAGCAAGTCATGACTAATAAAACTGTCAGGGAATGGACTACTTCCCCCAGCACAGAAGCCTCATCAGCTCCAGGCGGACTGCTATTTGTGTGCTTTAGTCCATGCATCTGGCCTCCGACTCACACTCAGGAACCCCGGGCAGAGAATAAACATCACCCAGGCCTCTGGGAGTTGAGCTGAGGTGCATTAGGCCATTATGTGGAAGAGCTGGGGTGCAGGGAAGAGAACAGTGGATTTGGAGACCGACTTCAAGTGGCTCAACTGCTATTTGGTCCTGTTTTCATCTGAAAATATGGCACCAAAAGCCTTGATTTAGACAGGCAGGACAGTCTAGCGCAGGTGCTCGGCAAGTCTGGACTCTGATCCTGGCTCAGCCACTTGTACGCTTTACCCTCCTGAGAAAATGACTTCATCTCTCTGATTCTCAGATTGCTTTCCTGTAAGCAAGGGGGATAATGATGGTACCTAGACACCAGAGCTACTGTGCAGATTAAAACAAAATAATAGGTAATATGCTTAGCCTGTTACGTGGCAAACTATGAATGTTTGGCTTCTTACTAATGGAGTTGTTCATTTATTCATTCCAGATAGTGTGTTAGAGCTGAAGATGCAAAAGCTAAAAGACCAATGAGAATAGAACAGACATTTGAGAATTGTTGGGAGAATTAGCCAAGACGATGCATGTGCAGGAGCTCTCAGTGTCCACTTCTCCTTAGCCAGTCCCACCCTGCATAGCTCATACTATGTGCCAGGCATTGTTGTAAGCACTTCATAAATGTTAATTCACTTAATTCATAATATCCGAGGTGTATGTATATCATTATTATCTCCATTTTATAGATAAGCTGAGCCACAGGGAAATTAAGTATGTAACTTGCCAAGGTTATGCAGCTGTTGAATAGTGGAGCCAGGATTATGAACTTGGTAATCGGGTGGGCAGCTCCTTGCTCTGAACTCCTTTACCCGAGACAGCCTCTCAGGATGGCAGGCTAGGGCCCCTGACCTTGATTACTATTTTGCCCTCCTGCCTACTGGTTACAAGACCATGCTGCCCTCAAGAATGCAGCCCTCAACTCAACTCAACTCAACTCAACTCAGCTCAGCTCAACTCCCTGACTCAGTTCAACTCAAGTCAGTTCAACTCAAGTAGAATATGTGTCCAGGGATCTTAGGCCAGATGTAATTGACTCCAATAAATGATGCAATATTTGAAGGTAATCCTTCCTGCTTGTTCCATTCCCATTGGTCTGATGGGAACCTTTTCTTCCCCTTTTACATGAAATAATACCAAGGCGTTATGTGCACACAGCCCTATACAGTTAATGAATCTTTATACATACGCAGCTTATTTATAACCTATGTTTTCTAAGCCAAGCCAGTATGGAAGTAAAAATGGGAGATTATACAGAGAATAATTATAATAGTATAATAGTATGTGCTATTAATTGGGCAGTTACTATGTTCAAGGCATGGTGCTTACATGCTTAACAAACAGTAATTAACTCATTTAACTTGGCAGCTTGGAGACTGAGGTTATTCTGTGCATTTTACAGGTGAGGTAACTGAGGTGTGGATAGGCTGAGTAACTTTTCCATGTCACAAACTGGTAAGAGGTACCATGTTCTACTTGTGAAGGGTGACTTTCCAGAGCTCCACCCTGCCTCCTGGGATAGCGGCCAGCTAGAGAAACCAGCCTATGTTTCCTTAAGAAATCAAGGCTCAGGGGAACAGGGGATAACTAGAGGCACATCCTTCCATTCCCTGTATACCCAGAGAAAAGGAACTGTGACCTCTATGCCTGGTGAAGGCAGGTTTCTTGCCATAGGGAGGAGCAAAGACTTTGAAGGAGTGAATTCTGCTTTATGAACCTGGCATAATTTCATCCTCACCCAAACACAAGATTCCTGCTAAACTGACATGAGCCCTGTAAAACTTCATCCTTGCTGGATGGATGTCTTAGAGTTTGGGTTGAAGACCACCTCCCTCAACATTGATTTCAGATGTGCAGACTATGGTCCCAAGAAATAAATCCTCAAAGTCAGGGAGGTGCAAGACCGGAGCCCAGAACTCCACACGGCATTTGCTGGGGTTAATTAAACCAAAATATTTAGAAAGAGAAGGATTGACATTTGGCTTTTAAAAATGAACATCAATCATATTATTGATCTTTTCTTTTTTCCTCCTGTTTGTCTTTAGGGTCCCTGGACTGTGCTTGCTGTGGACTTCACATACTATAAAAATCGTGTTAATTCAAACACTAACTTAGGTGGAACAGGAGAACTTGCTGGGGGAAGGGAGGGTGGAGCATGTTTAGTAGGTCCAGAAGTGGTGCACTGCTGACTTTGGACCCCTCCAATGTAAACAGTTCTGCTGATAATGGATACTTGAAGCCCACTCATTTGTTCCCTTTTGTCTGGATCCCGGTCCTCATCTTTCACTTGCTTTGAGCTGTTAACTCTGGGAGGTGGCATGGCTCAGTGAAACATCCACTCCAATGTTAGGTTACTATCCCTTGCTCACCACTCTCTGTGTCTCATGACCGTGGTTCTTGACTGCACTGAACTTCATTTTCATCATCATTAAATTAGGATAATACTAGCCAACATGCTGGATTTCAGAAGGGTTGAATGATTGTAGGAAGGGCCTACATTACTCAATAGTAGGTAATTTATTATTATTTTGAGGGACACCTTAATAGCTATAGAACAACTGGATATCTATAGAACAGGGTTTTCTGTTGGAGAATATTGATTAATTACCTCTCAGCTCTCAAATGATGATACATCCTTTCCCCACTGGGCCTCCAAACAACCTTCTAGACCTCACGGTGCCTGTGCAGGAGTTATATTTATCAGTGAGCAGGACTGAAATAATATCATATGTGTAAAGCAGGTGCTGAAAAGTTTCCCACTGTGCATCTTGATTTTTATTGTGGTCACTTTGAAGCCTAGAAGTTTGAATTCTGCTTCCTGCCATTCTGAGGGGTCCCTTTATCCTTTATCTCATGGGAGATCTCAATCTCTGGCCAACCCAGCAATCTTTTTCTTGTCCCTCTCATGCAAACAGCTCTTTGCTCATGTATGGCAGTTAGAAATCTAGACAGAATCATGTGGCCAGAAGAAGCAACTAAAGAATTAGGAAGACCTGAGTTTACCTCCTAGTTCTCCAGCTCCACCCATCTATTCTCAGTGATTATGTAGCTTCTCTGACCCTGTTTTCTCAGCATTGAAGAAAGGTAGAATAGTTCTACCTTCCCAATAGCATTGTCATAAGGAATAAATAAGATGCATGTCAGACAGGTACTTTAGCTTAAGGCGTACATGTTAGCTGTTATTGTGTCTTTTTAAAAAATTTATTTTTATTTAATTTTTTTTACAAGAAACCTTGTTTCTCCTTCTTGCTAAAGTCTTCTGACATGGAACACAAAGAGATCACTAAAAGAATATTTAAAGTATAAATTCATCACTCTCCACTTGCCTTGGGAGCCAAAAGGCAAACAGGACCTTACTTTGCCATCTTCCTCACTGAAGAAAAGTGGTCCGTTGTTTTCAGATAGGAGGGCATGTGTCATTAGTATAAGAAACCAGCGAAGGATAGACATCAAACTCTTTTCTTTGGCTTGGTGTTCAAGACCTCTTATGATCTGGTCCTCACTTGCCTTTGGGCCACCTCTCCCTCTCATGAATGTGCAGAGCAGAAAAGGGGGAGGATGGAAATAGCAAAAGGGGGTGCTACTCAGTGCTGTCAAGTTCTCTTAGAGAACCTCCCTGGAAGTCCTTTATCTACATTACCTGCCCCACATCTGTTTGCATTTCATTGGTCAGAATGTGGTCATGTGGCCACAACTGGCAAGGAGTCTAGGAAATGTAGACTTTTAGGTGAGTGCTGAATCTAGGTTCCACTACTAGCAAATAAGGGGAAATCAAATAGACACTAGTATCTCAGCTGTTATCCTCATGAGTTTACCTACCACAGAGACAGACAAGGTGGTAGTGAAGGTTGTGGAGAGTTTAAAATAATTTGAGAGAAAAGTGCTAAACCTTAGGGCCAATCCAGTCGTCTTTGGAGACTAGAAATCAGCAGGCCTGGGGAAAAACCCTCTAGAGTGGGTGTTTTGACCTGGATTGTTGTCTGCTTGCATGACCTTGGGTACAATAATAGATGGGGATGGAATGGTGGCCTCTCAAGTTCCTTCCATCCTCTGTGATAATAATGAAATCATTCCTGCCTATACTGCGTCCAAGCTATGCATGTTCTTGTTGTTCTTAAACTTCTCATCGCTGTCTTCACCTCCCATTTATAAATGTTTAAAAATATTCACTTGATGCACAGGGAGATTATAGTCTCTCTCATTTCCGAGATGAAAAGCAGCTCATGCATTATTCAAGAAAAATATTGTATTATTGAACAAAGGATGGGTACACTCAACCCTTATTACTCATTCCAGTCTTTGCTACCTTATTAGTAGATGTGTTCTGGGAGAATTTTAATGGTGGGGTTTGTAAACAAAGGTGAGATCAGACACTAGTGTGTTTAAATGGCAAGATTAAAAGACTATTATAAAGTCATCAAATTGCATGGCTGGCAGGTCATCTAGTCCACCCAGTGCCTGGGCTCCTTCTACCTATTCCTACCCAGTAAAAGTTGAACCTTGAATTCTCCCAATTATGGTGAACTTACTACCCAATTTCACCTTTATAGAGTTTGTGAGAAAACTCATCTCATATTGAGCTGAAGTCTGTCTCCCTGTGGCCTCTTTCCACTGAACTTGATTTTTACATGGAACAATTTTGTGCCATTTTCACCATATAGACCTTTAGTTATGTGGAGATGGTGATTGTCATAACCTACCTGGGTCACTTCTTTGAAAGGTTAAATATCCCCTTATCCTTCATCAACTGCCCCTAGAAAAAAGGAGAATGAATTGGAGCTAATGAGTATTTATCAAAGACCCTCCTCTTTATATTCCAGACACTTTGATAAGTGTGTTTATGGCTTATGATACTTTGTAGTCCAATGGAAGATTTGTATTCAACTAGCAGCATTCAAAATTCATGTCCACTTTACTTCTCTCCAGCCATGTCTCCTGCTACTCTCCCTCTCATCCTCCTTATTTAGTCTCCCTGCCATTCTAGCCCTCCAACATACCAAGCTCCTCCCTTCCTTAGGACCTTTGCATCTGCCATCTTTATTCTCTTGGATGTTTTTCCCAGATCTTCATATTGGTTGCCTCCTTCTCACCATGCAGCTATTAACTGAAAGGCCACCTACTCAGAGAAGCCTTCTTGGATTTCTATCTAAACCAGGCTCTCAGTCCCATTTCTACCCCATCACTGTCCGTCCCATCACCCTGATAATTTTCCTGTAGCACTTTGCAATTAAATTGGCTGATTCTATAGATATTTACTGAGCAACTACTATGTGCCAATGATTGTTCTTGGAATTTGGGTTATACTGGTGAACAAAACAATGATTCTTGCCTCGGAGCTTACAGTCTCACAGGAGAGACTGAAAATGTACAATACACATGTGGATATGGATCAATTATCTGGGATGTTAGAAGGAGATATGAACTATGGGAAAGACAGTAAAGGATTAAAAATGCCAGTGAGGCAAGGTTCTGTGTTAAAGAGGGCAGCTGGGGTAGGCCTTTTTCAGAGATGAGATCTGAGCAAGGGCAATTTCAATATGAAATAGCTTTATCTATTTGTTTACATATTTATTTTTTTATCTCTGTCTTCTAGAACGTAAGATTTGTGAGGGCAGGAATCTTGTCTGTCTTGTTTCTATCTGTACTCAGTACCTGGCATATCGTAGGCACTCAATGGATTTAAAAAAAAAAAAATGGCTCAAGTGCCTATATGCCATGGCAGATATTTTTGTTCAAGGTATAATGTAAAATTCACCCATTTTCATCTGTATCCTCTACTTCCTCCTGTGATTTTTTTTAGGTCTTGCCTCCCTCTTTCCTTTCCCTTAGAATGGCAAGAAGAAAGAGTTATACTCACTTCTAGCTGACATTATGCCATGATGTGGCCAAGCAAAACAATGCTAGCATTCTCATTTTGCAGATGAGGAAATGGAAGCTCTGAGAGGTTGAAGGTCATGCAGATTTAGTGACAGAGTATGGACTTGAACTAGAGTTCTTTCCACCAACAGGAGTACCAGTAGTGAGCACACTTCACTGGCTTTTCTGCACCATCCTCAGACCAGAGCTTCTTAGAGCAGCAGACAATGGGACCCTCCCTAGGGGACCCTCTGGTGGATGGACTCCTCATTGCTTCCTCCGACTCTTGTACTGAGATGAAATTTTCCAGAGAGCAAACCTGCACTTCACAACTCTCTCTGAACCAATCCAGTTAGAGCAAATTCTGCACGGCCTGGTGGATCCTCTTAGCAGAACCAAATAAATAAGCAGAAAGTTCTGAATAATTCACTTTTTCTTCTCAAGGCCAATTGTTACCAAAATGAATTCTTCCTTCTGCCTCTTTTATTATGTTTAACAAAATTGTTTTTTGGTCTGGAGAAAGAGGAGCTCCTTTACTTCCAGATGTTTTCAGGGTAATAGCCATACTTCCTACCTTTCTGTAGAATTTTAGGGTTGACAAAGTACTTTCATACAAATCATATGATTTTAGTTCAGACACTACAAACCTACTGTGTAAAAACTCATATTTAAAATATTTTATTTTTAATTAGAAACTGGAATCAATCCATAGAGGGATTTATTCATTTTCAAGTAACAAAAAACTCACTTCAGTGGATGTACTAATAAAAGAAACTTATTAACAAAGAATTGAAGCATCCAGAGGAAATATGCACTAGTTTTGGATGCAGTGTGACCATTACTATAGCTTAATTTATCTCTCTATTTTTTCCAGTTATTTTGCAAGTCAGATTCATTCTCATGCTGGCTTTTTTCATGATTGCAATATGGTTACAGCCAACAATGCTTCATGACTTCTCATTCACATCCATGGATGGGAAAGAGCACCTGTGTTTCTACATTTCATGCAAGATCTTAGAGATTCGCCTCCATTGTGCCTCCGTAGGTCACACGCCCTCTCCTGAACTGGGATCTGTGGTGGACACACACACACACACACACACACACACACAATAACAGATGCTGATTGGCTTCAGCCATTCAGAGCTTACTTCTGTTTTTGAGTCAATTTCCCCTAACACATTTTGATGTTGTTAAGAAGAGGGAAGAGGGTACAGATACTCTCCAGTCGACTGACACATTTTTATGACAAATCAACATTACAATTGGAAAAACTGAGGATTGAGTGATTTTTTATTATTTAAAATTTTATTGTTGTATTACATCCATCCCCTTTTTGCTCCCCTCTGTCCCCCTCCCCCACCCATTCCCCCCAAAGTCAATCCTACCTGTTGTCCATGTCCATGGCTCCTTTATACTATTCTTGTTGAGTGATTTATTAAAAGACATTTGGTTACTCGGTGGTAGAGCAGAGTCTGGAGCCCAGACTCACATCTGTGTACTCTGAGCTCTTGCCAGACACCAAACTCTCCACACCTTTTGCTAATGCTGAGTCTGTCATGTTCCTTTTGTCAGGTGCTGGGCAGTTATCAGTAGACTAAGATTTTAGAGGTGCAGGAAGGCCTCCTTTGTGTCTTGCTGATACCAAAACCTCCACACAATTTCCTCCTGTTAGGTTGTGGCATTGCTCATTCACTCATCAACAAATTTTCTTTGAGTTGGGAACATTTGCTGGTCTAGACCATCTGGAAGCTTCCCTTTTAATCAAGAGTCTTTGAGTTGCAAATAATCGAAACTTAATCAGGCTACTTGGAGCAGATAAAAAAAGGAGAGTTTATTCTAAGAGTACAGAATTCTCCATCTCATCCCCTATCCTCCCACAAATGACAACATAATCTTATATGATGATATGTTTAATAAATACACATGCTGCTTATTGAAAATATTGATTGACCCTTGGGGCCTCTGCAGCCCATTTGGTAGCTCCCATTTGTCTTATATCTGGGTTGAGGAAACTTCAAACGAAATCTAACCCCATTTGCCTGCTCTTCCTGCTAGCTCATTTAGGCTTAATTAGATGGATGTGTTGAAGAAAAGGGAAGGGGCTGAGAAGTTTCTCAGGAAGAAAAGATAGGGAATGAATCAGAAATCTGGATGGTGGAGTCTGCTCACCTCATTATCCAGCTTATATATTCAGTAGCTGTAACCTCACCAGTGTGCCTGTTCCGAGCTGAGCTTGCATTCTGATTCTGGCCCCACAGGTGCAAGCAGGAGGCTACTGCAGGCTGCTGGGAGATTTGCTGGTTTCAGTAAGTTTCCTCTGCTTATTCCCATGCAAGAACGGGGACTGTGGAAACATTTCTCAGCTGTTCAAGTATTCAGACATTATGCGGAGAGGGTGAGGTGTCCTCTTCCTCTTCAAGTCTTTGTAGAGACACTGGACATCCCTCTTTGGGGGATGGTAAGAGAGTTGCCTTCCTGTGTGTCTGGATTAAATCAACTTGAATGAACTTTTTCCAGTTTATGGATTCCATAATTTCCTCCTCCTTCCATAAGGAGAGGAGGCCAACACTGAAATAACTTGATGAGTCAGCAAGCATCTTCCCCCAAGAATGAATTAATTCCTTCTTTGCTTCCCCAACTAGTTCTGAGGGTTTCTCTGCTCAAACTGTGCAGCATCCAAACCAGCTGAGAGCTTGTTGAAAATATACAATCCTGAGCCTCATCCCAGACCCTGAATCTGAATCTGTATTTTGGTCATATTCTTGTGTCTTCACATGCACATTAATCTTTGAGAAGCACTGTTTTAGAAACTGATTCTATTGCATCCCAGGCCTTTGTTGCACTCATTTGGTTGCTTATCTGTGTCCAGGAGAAGGGACAAGGTCATGTTCACTCACCAGTGTGTCTCCATCTCCTAAATGGGGATGGAGAAAACAAGGTCTACTGCCTGTCAGGGAGGCTACCTGTCCCAGTGGAAGAATGCTGGCGTCAGAAGAAAGGAGCACTGACGCCAACACTGAGCAGTATTGGTGCCATCAGTATCTCTTGAGCTTTGTGTGTGGTGGTTTACCTACATTTTACAATTCACTCCACATAAAACATGACCAGGCAGTTATCAATATTATCATTTCACAGCCAACCAATGGGTGCAACTACTGTTTGAACTTGGAACAACGCCTTTTTTCCTGCTGCACTGCCATTCAGTGTTTGTATGAGTTTGCATTTTACCACCTGACCCTCTGGCCGCTATTTTCTACATCTGTAGCAGAGGCTTTGGTACTCTGCTCATCTCCACCCCGCCAACAGCTCCAGTCGGCAAAGAGCCCATAATTCTGCCTGAGGGCTCCCCCCCACCCCCTTCTCAGGAGCATACTGTCCTGTGGGCAAGGTGAACCCTATGCGGAGTGACTACTACACTCTCCAGCTGAAAAATGAAGCTCAAACGGGCAAAGTGATGTGCTAATGGTCCCCCAGCTGGTAATTAATAGAGCCAAGTTTTGGACCTATTCCTATTGGATGTCAAACCTCATGGTCTTTACATATGTGCCTCCCAAATTACATGGACTATCATCTGAGATCATGGATGTGAAGATGTTTAGCAAAGATTAGAAGTTCAATTGTTACTGTGTTTCTAGAATAGGCTGACTTAGTTAAAATCCCCCCCACCCCCCCCCAAAAGAGGTTAGGACAGGTCAGCCAGGGTTTGATTTGCAAGGGGTCTCTTAGATACTTGGAGAATCCTAATGTTAGAATTTAAAGGGACCAGAGAAAAATGGTTAGTGCCAAGTCTAAGGACAGTCAATAGAATAGGATGAGGTTGTTAGATTCAAGGGTAAGCTTGGGAAAAGCAAGAATTATCTGGGTCCTTCTGTTGCCAGTCCTTGTATGGTGCATGGCATTGGGGCACAGCCTAGGGCTGTGATAGACCATTGTGGAAGTAGGAAGAATTATATACCATTCTTACCAGTAAAATCTGAGCACCTGGCACCCACATAAATAATTTCTAGATGGCAGCACGGCAACAGCTTTTATCTTAGATGCAACTCTCATTGACTGATAGTGGCTTCCTGGAGCCCTACAGAGAGTGCAATTCTGAGGCTGCTTCCACTTCAGAATGAGAGTCATGATCATCCGTGATGTCTACCAGGGGCACAGAAGTGGGGAGTGTTGGTACACATGCCACATGGAGGAACAGACTACATTCCCATATGAGTCAGAGGAATTCTTAAGTTAGGATCAAGCAACGTTCACATTTCAAGCAGGCTTTTAGTTATGAAAGGGATGGTTTCATCTTGAAGAAAGTTTATCTTTAATTTAAATATATGTGGCTAAACCTAGGCAATATGCAAATTACAGTTTGATCAAAACTCCCTAGGGGCGAGGAAGAGAAAAACCAGAACAAAATTTACTGAGTGGAACAACATGGGAGAGGAGTTGAGCTTTTGTCGCAGCACCCTTGATGTTGAGTGGGTTTTGATGAAGTTTGTCTTATCGCAAACTTTTTTGAGTCTGTGATCTCTACCTTCAGGAACTCTGGCTTACTGATCTCATCTAAACAGCAGCGACTAGCCTTGATTGTGGCAGTTTTGTTTTCTTAACTGACTGTATTGGGAAAGGGGGCTCCTGACTGTATTGGGAAAGGGGGCAGGGAGCCCCACACAGGTCATCTGTGAGGAATGCTGAATACAAACTATAAATAATGCAGCCACTTCTGCCCTTGAGTTTGGAAGCTTGTGTAGAATTTGCTGCATCACGTAACTGATGCTCAATGCAGACCTGTGTGGTGAGGAGAGTCAGACTCACTCCTACTTTTGGTTTAACCCATAATTGGTACCCTGGGTTTCAAAATGCCCTTAGAAATCATTTTACACTTTCTGAGATGTTTTGAAATTCTCAAATTTTCAAAGGAAATGCAAACACTTAAGTGAAGTCACTGGAATGGACTTGTGAATTCACATTGGGACAGATCCTGCTCATATTTAATTAATGATGGTCAGGTTAAATATTTTAACAGTGTGCTCTACACTGAGAGTCTTTAATAGGAAGTGACTTGTGTGAAATGAGCTTTGCATTCAGCAGATTAATGGGGAGAGGATTGCTATCTTTCTTTCAGTGCAGAAGATTGGTTTGGAAACTCAGATGGAGTTTTGCTATAGAAAACGGGTTGGAAAGTAGATTTTTTGTGTGTTGGTAGTGGATTCCTGGAACTTAACTAAATAGAGAAGGTTGGGGTGAAGGCTAGGATTGGTGAGATGAAGTGCCAAGATTGATTAGAAGTGTCTGTTGTGGGCAAAGGTGGGGAAGAAACACTATACACACACACACACACACACACACACACACACACATATGTGTCATCCCTCCTCCAGGAAGAAGTTGTCTGAAAAAAAAATAGGGCAGGTGGAAAAGACATGAACTGTCCTGGAGGCGAAAAAGAATTGGACAAAGCTCATTCTGACAACCTGTTAATAGAGAAAAAGCTTTGAACTAGACATTGTCAGGCTCCAGAAAAAGCTAGTCCCTCCATCCTCTGCTGTTTCCTGAAAGGATGAGCCAAAGGCAGGGTTTAAGATCTCAGGTGAATGAAGATTTCAGGAAGGGAAGAGACAAAAGAGAAAAAAGTACCTTCTTCTGGCACTGGGCAATGGCTAGCAAAGCTGTAAGAGAAATTGCTCTCTGATCCACATCAAGAGTGGTGCTGTGACTTAGCTTGAAATTTCCATCTCTTCTAGAGCAGGATAGTGGAAAGAGTTCATTCAACTTTGAATATAGATTCAAATGCTTGCTTTTGTTACACATTACCTCAGTAACCATGGACAGGTCATTTGGATTTTCTGAGCCTAATTGTCTTCATATGTAAATTAGGACTAAAAATAGAAAACCTTTTTTACTTACAAGCTTTCGCCAAAAGTGGAATATCAATACCTACAAAATGGCAACCAGCATAGTGTCAGGTCCATAGCATGTGTCCAAAATATGAATTCAAGGCCCTGGTTGGTGGCTCAGTGGATAGGCACCGGCCTGTGAACCCAAAGGTCTCTCTGGTTTGCTTCCCAACCAGGGCACATAGCCAGGTTGCAAGCCAGGTCTCCAGCCAGGTCCATAGCTGGAGGCAGGTGAAAGGCAACCATACATGGATGTTTTTCTTCCTTTATTCCTCCCTTCTTGCCCTTCTCTCTAAAAAAATGAATAAAATTAAAAAAAAAAAATACAAATTCAGAATGGAAAAATCCCTTTCAGGGCCAGACCACTCTGGGATTTGTTCCTATCCTTAAGGTCCTGGAATGCTGCTTCCTAAAGGTCATGCCTTCCAGAATGTCTCTAGAAAAAAGAAAGACAATGCCACATGCTTGTGTCTTTGGTTACTTTTATCACCTCTGTGAATTCAAAAGACTGTGCTGGAAAGAGCAGTGTGGTGATTTAAGCTGATCTCAAAGGTCATGATTCATCCAGGCTATCTAGATCATCAAATCCCTTTCTTTATGAAATGTTCTGGATGTTGAGCTTTAGGCGTTTTGATTCTGTGCAGTGGGAAGATGGAGCCGGAGACTGCCCCCTACCCAGGTCTTTATGACACTTGAAGGCGAGGATCACTGTCAGATCCTCTGCCACCATCCTGTTCAGCATCTTAATTTTGAGGATTCAAGCCATGCACTTCTTTCACACCCAAGGAGAATGAGGTTTCTAGCAGAGCCATAAAGGGCCTCAGGCAGAAAGGACCTGGGGGGATTTGCAGGGCCATCCTTACCCTTCTGCTCCAGTAGCAGAAACATGTTTGGACCTACTACTCTTTCAGCATAAGGTGGTTCACAAACTGCTAGCCGCAATGCATGCAGAATTCAAGTGTTTCTGTATAGGTCTTCATCATTCTCCATTCTGGTCTCCTGTGATACTTATACACCTAAGTCATAGGTTTTTCTGCTAATACTGTGCCCAAGCCCAACCCAGCATCATCCCACCCTTGGCCTTAGCTCTGCAGACACCAGGTTGACCAGAGTCCTCTCTCCCTTTGGAGTTCAAACCACAGTAGTTTTTTTTTTTTTCCTGCTTGGCTATCAAGGAACGATCAAGACTGGCCCCAGCTGCTGACTCCTGCTTCACCCCTTGCAAGTTGAGAGGACCTGGAATTGTCCAGAATCAGGCATCTGCTGGACTATTGTGTTGGATGTGTTTGAATATCTTGCCCATGGAGAAGAAAGGCCCTGCTCTTGGGGCCTCTGAGAGCTTTGAGATGTGAAGCCAGGAGACATCACCCCACAGGCAATCAAGGGAGAAACTGAAGTCCATTATTCTTTTTTTCTTTTTCTTTTTCTGGTAGCAGGCTTTGCTTTTCCTTCCTCCTCTGGGGAAATTAGCTTTGGCTCAGGAGAGAGGGAAAATAAACAAGCCTAACCTGAAATATGCATTAGAATTTGGCTATTTTTGGAGGTTCCAAGATTGCAAATGACTGAAGGCTAAGCAGTTCCCAAATGCCCTGGATCAACTTTCAGAGGTTTTGTGGGGAGAATGAGGGGGCCCGTGCATGTTAGAGCCCTGAGCTAAGATTGGCAGTGATCTGTGGATCTGCTCAAAAGCACTGTGTCCCTAACAAGTTCATTCCTCGTAGTGACTGGCTCACAGAGGAGGCGAAGAGGGAAGCTGTGCCTGTCAGAAACGTGGATTTGGAAATAGGGAACTTGGGCTCTTTCCTCTGAGAAACTGTGTTTCCCCCTGAGTGACAGAGCAGGATTTAGGGCACGCTTACTCATCTGCATGAGGTTGTGAATTTGCCAAGGGCAGGGGTTACTTGTGCTGTGATCTGAATGGATGGCCCTCTCCCCAGCCTCCCATACTGAAGCCCTAATTGGGAGGTGGGGCATTTGGGGAGGTGATTAAGTCATGAGGTTGGAGCCCCCATGATGAATTAGTGCTCAGCTCCAGCTTTCTCCACCATGTGAGGACAAGAGAGAAGGCTGCATGTAAACAAGAAAGAGTCCCTCACCAGACACGGGGTCTGCTGGCACCTTGATCTTGGACTTTCCAGCTTCCAAAATAGTGAGAAACAAATGATTCTTGCCTAAACCACCCAATTTATGGTACTTTGTTATAGCAGCCAAAATCTCTCTCTGCACCCACAACTCCTAGTAAAATATTTGGCACATAATAGGTGTTCAATAATCTTTGCTAATTGTGTAGTAAAATTTGTTGTTGCTGCTGTCAAAGATATTACAGGCCTGAGTGTGTGGGAAAGGTAATTTTTGGAGTGGGACTGGTGTAAGAGAAGGGGAATTTCTCGGTGTCTTTGAATCACCCAGCCCCAGCCCTGGGATTCAGCCTCTTTTAGCTCCAGGACAATGTATTTCCCAGCAGCACACTTATTCTCAGCACAGTTTATACCTAAAATAACAAGAATTAAGCATTTAAAGCTATTCAGACTTAAATGGGTTCAATTCTATTCAAACATTTGTATCAAGGACCTACTGTGTTCCAAGTGATGGTGAAGATGAGAGGGTAACCACATTTTAAGTGGTCAGTAGCCACATGTGGCTAGTGGACACAATATTGAACAGTGCAGGTATACAATAGAACACCCCCATTGTTCTAGAAACTTCTGTTAGACAACATATATCTAGAGCTTTTGTCTAACCTGAAGTTCTTAATGAATTCAAGCTCAACTTCTGTCTATTCTTTTTTTTAAGTGTTTTTTCTTTTTTCAAAAAATTTATAACTTTAGAGGGAGGAGAAAGGAGAGAGAAGGAGAAGGAGAGTGATATCGATCAGTTGTCCTTCACATGCCCCTAACTGGGGACCTGGCCAGCAACCCAGGCATGTGCTCTATGCTTTGAAGGCTGGTTTAAAGGCCGGTGCTCAATCCACTGAGATACACCAGCCAGGACCAACTTCTGTCTATTCTTTATGGAGATGGTAACTATCATGTAATCACTTCTCTCATTTACAGAGATGTCTATTAAGTCACCCATGATCTTTTCAGAGTTCCCCACTTTTTTCTCTATAGCATTTGTCATGATCTGGTCAGCTTTCTCTGGCTGGTGTAGCTACTTACCATAAACTTAGTGGAGAAAAACACAAATTTACTATCACACAGTTCTGAGGGTCAGAAGTTTAAAGAGGTCTCAGTGGGCTGAAAACAAGGTTGTATGAAATCAAGGTTGTAGCAGGGCTGCTTTCCTCCTGGAGGCACTACTGGGGAATTTATTTGTGTGTGTATGTGTGTGTGTGTGTGTGTGTGTGTGTGTGTGTGTGTTTCCTGTCCTCTAGAAGACATTCTTTGGATTGTGGCCTCTTCTCCCATCTTCAAACCCAGCAGTGGGCATTTGTGTCTTTCTCATGTCACATCACATTACCCTGACCTCCTCTTCTGCACCTTTGTCCACTTAAGTGCCCTTGTCATTACACTGGGCCCACCTTGATAATCCAGGATAGCCCCCCTAATTGAGCAATTTTAATTCCATCTGTATTCTACTTTGCCATGTTAAGTAACATACTCAGAGTCTAGGAATTAGGATGTGGAGATCTTTGGGAGGTCATTATTTTGTCTACCACACTTTGTTGTTCTAGAAGAAAGCATAGCAAAAGAAATACTATGATTCACATGTGTGGAGCATGAGTGACAGGTGAGAGGCAAGGCTTTGTGATTGGAAAAGGAGTGTAGGATGGACAGAGAAGAGGTTTTCTGGAGTCAGACTGCCTGGCTTTGAGTCCTTCATTGTGACCTTGGACAAACATTCCAGAGCCTCAGTTTCCTCACCTGAGAATGGAAATAATGACAGGAGCCACCTCACATAGTCATGGTGAGGATTAGAAGAGATAATGCATGTAAAGACTTGGCAAATAGGAAACTCAAATGTCAGTTACCAGTTGGAAGCTAAAAATGCCTTCACATTATGATTTAAATGTGTTCTAGCTTTGAAAATAGCTCCAAATTTCATTTATGTTAAGAACCACATTCTGTTCTTTATTCCTGTGTATATGTGAAGGCCCCCCGGGAATTGGGTGGTCACCTACTGCTGTTTCAAAGGCCATGACAGGAGGCTGGGTGGCCCAAAGAGCCTCCCTTCTGTCTTATGCCAATAAACTTGGGACTTAAAGGTCAAATGCATGTCTAGATTGACAAAGCTAATAGAAATACTTTTATCATCCTGAATGCAATAAATGTGCTAGTGCTGAGGTACTTTAGAAAATTCCTAGAATCCCTGAGTTATAAGGGAATCTATTTGAATTATTCTAATGATGCTTGAGTATTCTCTATCATAGTCTGCTAAAATCATCAGCCCTATTGAAATGACCCAGAAATGGTAATTGCACTACCTTTTAAATTAAAAAATAAAAACAGGAACAGGTAATACAAGCACATGGTATAACATTTAAAAGGGTCTACATTTTTAGCAATACAGTTTCCTTCTCCAGGGTGAACTATTAGTACTGGTTTCTTGTATGTCCATCCAGATATATTCTATGAATTTATACTCTATTTATTCCTCTCCCCTCATCTTCTGCAGCAATATTAGTTTACTGTATGTACCATCCTGCACCTACTCCCAACTCCCTGGTCAATTTAAAAATATATCTTGGAGACTGTTCTATATTGGTATGAAAGCAGTATTCCATTTTAAGGATGTGCCATAACCTATATTACTAACTAGTTATTTATAAGGTTATATGCACTGTTTTGCTGTTGCAAGTAGAACTACAAATCTTTGTATTTACATTTTACACAAATCTAAGTATGACTGTAGGATAATTTTTTCCAGTGGGATTGCTGGGTCACATAGTATGTACATATTGAATTTTAAGTTTGTGTCACTGTTGGTGGGAAAGTAAATTGGAATGGTCACTATGGAAAACAGTATGGAGGGGCTTCAAAAAAATTAAAAAAGTAGGACCACTATACAGTTCAGCAATCTCACTTTTGGGTAGATAACTGGAGGAAATAAAATCATTATGCTGAAGAAATACCTAAATTCACATGTTTGTTGCAGGATTATTTACAATAGCCAAGACATGGAAATAACCTAAGTGTCTAAAGGTAAATGGATGAATAAAGAAAAAGAAAATGTGTTAGATCTATCTATCTATCTATCTATCTATCTATTATCTATCTAATCTAATCTAAGTACATCATGTCAGGAGAAGACAAATATCATATGATTTCATTTATACATGGAATTAAAAAAGAAGCCATATTCACAGAAACAGAGAGTAGAATAGTGGTTTCCAGAAGCTGGGGAAGGGTTGGGGGAAATGAGAAAATAATGGTCAAATGGTACAGACTTCCAGTTTTAAGATTAACAAGTTCTCTGCTCACTTAGGTAGCACATGTATTAAAATCGGAATGATACAGGAAGATTAGCATGACCCCTGTGCAAGGGTGACATGCAAATTTGTAAAGCATTCCATATTTTAAAAAAAGATGAACAAATTATTGGGATCTAATGTACACAGCATGGGGACTGTAGTAACAATAATATATTGTATACTTTAAAGTTGCTGATACAGTAGATAGATCTTAAATGTTTTTACCACACACACACAATTGTAATTATGTGAAGTGATGGATGTGGAAATTAACCTTACTGTGGTAATCATTTTGTAATATTAGATGTATCAGTTTAAAAAAATTTGTGCCAAATTGTTCTTCATTGTTTATCAGTTTCTCTCCCCACCAGCAATTATGAGAGCTATTTCTTCAAACAAATATGACTGTTTCCCCATAACTTTAATTGTTATCAAACATTTTGAGTTTGGCCAAGTGGAAATGAAAAATATGGTATTATAGTTTTAATTTACATTTATCTCACAGATAATATGTATAAGCCTATTACATGCTATGTTTAAGAGCAATCCATAGATTTCTTTATAAATGAAGAATACTTGGTCCATTTTTCTATTGAGTTGTTGGTCTTTTTCTTATTGATTTATAAGATACATTTTTTTTAAAAGGAGATGACTTTTTCCTTAGGTTTGCAGACTTATTTTCCCCAACGTGTTGTACCTTTTTAAACTTGTGGTTTTTAGAGGCAGAAATTGTTTATTTTATTTGTTTAAATCTACCTTTATTTAATATGGGGATTCTGAATTTTAGGTAGTCCTAATGTTTTCTCTTCATCAAGATTTTATAATAAGATTTCCTACCTTAAAAAATTATTTTAATGGTTCTGTTATTTTATGTTTAAATCTTGGGTCCATCTGGAATTTGTTTGAGTGCAAGGTGTGAAATAAGGATTCGACTTTCTGTCTCTCCAGATGGTGTCCCAGTTGTTACCATTTATGGAGCAATCTGTCTTTTTCCCACTGATATGCATGCAATGCCATCATATATTAATATCATGTATGTATTTGGGTCTATTTCTGGATTTTGTCTTCTGTAATTCTCTACTCTTGGATTATATATTTGATCTTTGGTGCTCTCCAATGTTCTGTGTCCTAGTCCTCAAAATGCAAGGCAGGAAGTACCCACTCAGTTGACAAGATTCTAGACTTTTGTGATGGTTCTATTTGGGATTAAATTCTTGCTTAAGATGGGCATATTAGAAAGAAAAGCATAAGGATCAGGAAATTCCTTCCCACTATTAGGCACATTCATATTCCCTCAAAGTTCAGTGGTTTCAAATAGCCACATTGGAAAGATAAGATAAAATAAAAATTGAGTTTATTTCCTTTCTTGTGGAGAACCACTTGATGATAATAGTGGAGATATTATTGATGATTACAACTACCCTTCTGGTGGTGCTAGCCAATTTAAAAAGGGTATTTCCTCCCATCAACTGATACATTAGCATTTTAATCCCATATTACATAAGAAGGAAGTGAGTGGAAATGAAACTTATGAGATAACGCACACAAAAAATACCAGGTGTAACTGATTCCAAAGCTAGGACTCATATATTCTGTAGTGCAGGATCACTGGCACAACATAGCTGATGAAATTCCACTTTTTTCACTTATTTACTCCTTTGTTAATTCATTCTGTAATTCCTTTTGACCACTTGGTCACTATCGATAGGAGTCAAGGGACAAGCAGGTGGCATAAATGAAGTTGTCCAGATGGAGTACAATAGGAAGTGATGAGAACACATGTCATATCTGAGGTTTACAGGTGTCCTTCAGCCCAGATTATTGTTGATAATTGAGCTTGGTGTTGTCCAATCTTCAGATTCTCAAAAGGAACCAGAAGTCCAGATTTTTATATGAAACTTCCTAATTTGTAGATGTCAACAGATTATAAAAACAATCCATATATGTCCTTTAAAACTCAAAGCTTAATTCTAAAAGTTTCCTTGTAGATAGTGAACTAAACAAACTGATTTTTTTTCAACAAAATATAATGCAGCAATGGAAGGGAATGAATTTCTGAGACATGAACAAAAAATAAATAAACCTCAGAAGCTCTGTGCTAGCAGATCAAGCCAGATACCAAAAAGCACATATGGCATTCATCCATTTATTTGAAATGCGAGAACAAGCAAAACTGACCCACAATGAGGGCAGCGTTTGACTTGGAAGGGAGTAAGGACACTTTTAAGGCATGATAATAATTCTCTGCATCTTCATGAGGGTTTGGATTATAGTGATACATACATTTGTCAAAGCCTAGTGAATGTACACTTAAAAAGCATGTATTTCAATGTATGTGAACTTATACAAAAACCTATGAATAAATATTGGACTCTAGTTAATGGCAATCATGTTGAAGTACTTAGGAAGAAGTGCACTGATGTCTGCAGTTGACTTTGAGAAGAACTAAAAATAAGATGGATTAATGGATGGATAAGGAATGGAAGGAGAAAAGGGATATAATACATCAAGTTGAGTAAAATGTTAATGAATCCATGTTGCTGTGCATTTTTAAACTTTTACAATGAAATGGAAAAGTTAGCAGAACAAAAAAAGTAATAAAGAACCATGTATGAGCTTAACATACACACATGTGCACACCCGTTATACCATCACACTTCCCCACCTTCTATTACATGGTGCTGTCTCAGCAAATTTATCATATGGGCATTGCTCCTGCAGTTCTCCCATCTCCATGGGCTTGATTGATCTGGCACAGTTCAGTGAATGAAAGTATGAGAAAATCCATCACCTGTTGACATCATTAACATTTCTCCTACATGACCTGTCTGAGATAAAAGTGAGCCTGACCTTTTCATTAATCAAGGGGAAAGAAGGAAGCTATTTTGGTGACACAGCTTTTCAGTTCCTTCTGCTAATCCATCTTATCCCATCAGCAGTCTCTCTCCACGTGGTGGTTAAATTCAGATGGGACAAAAATTAGCTCAGCACAGTCCCTACATAGAGAAGAGGATCTAGGAAGTGTTTGCTGCCTCGTTGTTCCCTGCCTTGGTTGAATGGACATGGTCTTCATTTATCAGCCGCATTTCAGAGCAACTGGCTGTCTGTGTTGAAAACCCATCATGTGTCCTTGGCTGTTGTTGGTATGACGGAGTATGTGACCAAGGAGTGTCTGAGTCTTGAAGGCCCACTAGAACTGCAGGGAGAAGGGAACAGAAGAAAGCAGTTTTTTTCTCTAAACACGCTCACTAAAGTGGCACCTTTTCAATAATTTTAAAAGCTAATTTATCATCCTAACAGTTGTTAATATTCTGATGCATAAAAATGAAAGGAAACAAGGGCAGTCTTGTAAATATGTGATTGATGCATCAGAGGTCAAACCCACAGCATCTAGAGATTGTAGTCAAAAGGCAGAACATTTTTATGGGCCTTTTCCCTTGCTAGTTGTATTATTTACTGGAATATGTACTCCCCTTCCCTGAAGGAAAATGCTGCTTCCTCCCTCAATGACATCATACTTTTAACTTGATTTGGCCAGTGAAGTGTGAGCAGAAGTGACATGAGTTATTTCCCAGCAAAATATTTAAGAGCCATGTTCTCTTCCCTCTGTCAAAGCAATGTCCCAGATTGTGGTTGCCCCAGCAGCCCAGGTCCCAGAGACAATAGATGTGGAGCACAGCCATGGCCAGCCCTGATAGACATATTAGATGAGAGAGACATGAAGTTTTGTATTATCAAGTCACTGAGCTTTTGGGGTCATTTGTAACTGCAGCATAACCTAGCTCATATTAACTGATTCACTCATCAACCAGCAAAAGAGTCTCCTTCTTAAGTCCCATAGACAGATGACTTTGACTTAAGACTTCTTCATAAAACTTCTTCCTAGTTTTGAAACCATGAGAACTACATGGTATAAACTATCTTGGATAAAGATAAAGATGAAACAATTTAGGTATGATTACATATTGGGAGGGTGGCTGCTAAGGGACAAAGGGAAGAGATCATGTGGAATTGTGGAGATGGACATTGCTGTTTTAGGGACAAGGGGGAATGGGCAGTGTGGACCAGTGGCCTAGGGTTCAACAGACTTGACCTACTCTGAACTAGCTGTGTGACTTTAAACAAAACTCTTGGTCTTTCTGATCCTTTACCTATTAGATGGGGTTGTGGTGTACTCAGTCATATAAAGAGCAAGGTCAATGACAGGGCTTATCATTGGGGTTCATGTTGCTTTCCTTCTCTTCCTCCTTCCCCTCCTCCACTTCTTCTACCCGTTGACCTGAATAACATGAAGGAGAGATGGGAGATTTTACTATTGTATAGGTAGCCTGGATAAGATAGGGAGATTGAGAGGATTCTAGTTTGCCCCAGGGAGGGGTCTTGTGTTCAGAGTTTCTGGCAGATACATTTGGATGGCAGTGTTGCTGTTTCCTGGCTGTCTTAATGTTTTTCAGTGTTCAGGCCAAAGTGAAGTTGCATAAAGACATAGATCTCTCCTCAAAAAATATTTTAAATGCATAAAACAAAATAATTAGAATTATAAAGAAACTGATTTTATTGTTGGCAAGATACAAATTTGTTACACATTGTTATTAGCTCACTATATCACTAGATCTATTGGCAGAGCTAATATTACCCTATTTCAGGGTTGTGCTGAACATAAATAAGGTTTTGTGATGTCTATAAAAATTGTGATATGATGAGAAAATATTTCTGGTGACAGAATCACAATAAAGTAAGTAAAAAAATGGAAACTTTCAGCTAGAGGTTAGTAAAATTGTTTTCTAAATTATATCCCATTCAAGTTCATGGACTCTTTACATCTATCAGGACACCATGATAGTCTGTGGACCCCAGGTTAAGAACCCCTGTGATAGCTGGATTTTTTTTAGGAAGTCACATTGCTTCTCTGAGACTTAATGTTCTCATTTGCAAAAAGACTGTCTTGACCGTGATGTTCTCTCTAAGCATGGGATTTGGCTACCCAAAGGTGAGCAGCCCATGTTGGGGCTTAAATTCCCTGGATAATGGATTTTAAGAGATAGCACCAAGGTAGAGGGATGAGCACACTCACATACCTCTCTTCTCTCTCAAAGTCCCATGAAATGATGAGAGAGAGGGGAGGGGAAAGATACAGAAAGGACATAAATAAGAACATATAAAACAACAGACTGGGAAATAAGAGAGTGAACCAGAATTCTTGAGGAATTTGTGGCAGTTCAAAAGCAGATCACATATGTGGAGAAACAGCATTGGAGTTCACCAACTAAAATGTATTGAAAAGGATATCTAATTTTAAGGGGTGCTTACTTTATACTTGTATTAGTTACTTTTATTTTCATAACAACCCTATGATGTAGGTTCTGTTACTATCCCCATTTCATGGATGGAGAAACTGTGGCTCAGCAGGTTCAGGTGCTTTGCCCAAGATCACATGGATAGACAGAGTCAAGACAACTGGCTGTTTTGCGTTAAAGCCCACAATCTTGTCTATAGCATTCCCCAGGTAGCTAATCATTGCATTTACTTCATATGCAGAAAGAAGTTTAAAAATTTTTTTTGAAGTCCTGCTGGAATCTGCTCTGGCCCCACGTCTGGGTTTGGGGAAAGTGTAGCTGCACCACTCAACTTTAAGATCAGCAGTGTGGGTGGCAGCTGTCTGACTCTGGAGACTGTGAGGGGAACCCCAGCTAATCTATTTGTGAATATCTCAGGTGGGACACAATTACCTCACTGTGTCTCTTCATTTCTTTCCTGAACACCATTTGCCCTGAAAATACTCTCTGACATTATGCACAAATGTTGAAGAGACATTTATTTGGCCCTGACCTTTGTAAGGTTCCTGCTAAAAAAAGAGTCGGTGACACACACATGGGGCTGAATTATTTATAAGCCAAAGGGGAAATCAAAGTTGCTTTTATTTCTACTGGAAGTGTATTAGAAGGCCAAAGAGCACCAGATTAGCCATGGCCCCTCACAAAGGAACTCCAGCTAGACTCTAATAAGACAAGGTGCTTATTAAAGTTGGGGTGGGGTACTCTCTATGGTCAGGTCTTTGGAAATCTTCATAAACCTGGGCTATGGTTCCTTTCCAGTGCTTTGTCAGGGGACAAAGGTAAAGGTCTGCATCCTTTTTGGCAGAAGCTACCAGGATAAGAAGTGCTTGGGAACTTAAAACACCCATGAGGTTGGTCATTAATGCATGGATTTATTATGTCAACTAATGTTGTTTGAGCACATCCTCAAAGTTGGGGATTGGAAATAAAGAAATAAATTCATGAGCTCACTTGTCCAGTAATTAAACAAATATTTGTTTAATGTCTTCTCTGGAGAGGTACTGTTTCAGGCATTTACGAAGCATGTAACAAGACTGACAAGGTCCTGCACTCATAAATAGGACAAAGGCCTTCATCATATGGTCATCATCATCATCACCACCACCATTTATTGAATAAGCATTTGCCAGGCACTGTCCTAAGTGCTTTATATGTATTAATTCATCTGATCCTCACAAACACTCAATGAGATAGGAATGATAAATATCATCCTTTTTTCATAAAGACAACAAAACTACAGAACTGAAGTAACTCGCTCAAACAAGTCAGACTTTGAAGGTTGTTGCTCTGGGAGTTGAACCCACGCTGTCATCCTATCTTATTACAAAGGTGTACACAAGGACTACAAGTAAATCAGGGAAGGGGTGTTTGAGCTGAATGTTTAGAGATGAGTACAGGTTTCCAGATACCCAAATGGGATACAGGAAAGACATGTCATTTGACTTCGCTGCACTTCACTTTCTCATCTTAGGATATAAGGTTTCTAAAAGGGATAAATGAGAAACCATAAGTGTAACTGCCTTCTTCCAGGTGCTTGAGGGCAGGGGCTGAGTAGCAGGCATCTCTTTTTTTCTCTCTCTCTGTTCTTTCTTGGTACTCTGACTTCACCCTGAGATCCCAGTCTTGCCCTGAGACATCCATCCCTCAGCCTTCAGGACTTCCAGGTGTCATATGAAGATTATACTTTTCTACATAGTCTGTAATGTGAAAAGCTGCAATGGGAAAACAAAAGCACTCAACTCATTTTGAAAAATTGCTTATTTCTCTTGTATGTGCCAAGCAGAGCAGAAATTTGCTCTTGAATGAAATTCTTGAGGCTTCTGTCCATTCAGAGGATCCCATAAACAAGACCAGACATGGGTGTTCCCCTTGTCCAATCCATGCCTTTGAACTCACCAGCTAGGTCTATCGATCTGGGCTAATCCTCTCTGACACCAACTCTGGGACTTACTCCATTTGGCTTTTTGGTGAATAAAAATAAGAATGATGGAGGTTCCCTACTGGGGAAGTGCACTGCTTATCCAGTCACTTAAATTTATAGTTTATAGCAGGCAGTGGGTACTGGTACTGGGGGTTGGGGGGCTCCATTTCCTGAGAAATTAGCAACACAGAGAGACCAGAGCTTATGTTTTCCTCTCAAGGGAGGAAGAGAACTGTGTTGTTTGTGTGAGTTGTGAGTTCTTTCAGGATGAAATGCCATCAAGCCATCTTTCCTGAGACCCAGACATAAGTTTCTGATCTTCAGGGTTGTAGGCAGAAGGCATTCATCCAGGTGGAGAACCATGCTCATTTTGTATCATTTCTTTTTCTTTCTTTCTTTTTTTCTTTATTAAAAATTTTATTTATTATTTTCAGAGAGAGGGGGAGGTGGAGAGGCAGAGAGAGAGAGAGAGAGAGATCAATGTATGGTTGCCTTTCACCTGCTTCCAGCTTGCAACCTGGTTATGTGCCCTGGCTGGGAATTGAACCAGTGACCTTTGGGTTTGCAGGCCAGCACTTTATCCACTGTACCACCAGCCAGGGCTGTACCATTTCTTCTAGGACAAGTAGCAAGAGTGGAATCTTTGCAGGATAAGGTATTTTTATTGGGGGGTGGGAGTGGGGAGAGGTGAAAGGGGAGGAAGTTTTTAAGTGCTTCTGGCTCTGATAGAACCAGGGAGCTAGAAACGGTACACCCTACCCAGGACAAAGGATGATGGCAGTTATAGGATTCTGGAAACATTGTCACTGCCCATGTCTCTTATGGTTACTTTCCACCTGTTTTTCCAGAAAGCTTGGCAACAAAACCCCTACTGTTCTTCAAAGTAGCTGGAACACCCCAGTAAGTGTTTCAGCCAAGTTCCAGTAGGACAGAATTACCAACAAATAGGGTATATGGGCTTGGGAGTGGCAGCAGCTTTAAAACAATATAAAAATAACAGTCATCAATCTGTGAGCAAGAAGCACTTTCTTGTTCTCTCTTGTGACACCAGTGCCAACCACAGTTTCTGGTAGACAGCAAGTATTCAAAAATTATTTTTGGGTGAATGATTAGAATGGAGCAATTAGATGATAATAACGTCAGTGAATTAGTAGTTTTTAATTTCTCACTATATGCTAAGAAATTGTGCAAAATTATCAATTACCCTATGTAGTTCTATTAGCCCCACTTCACACATGTTGAAACAGAGGCTAAGAGGTTTTACAGGATGTCCCCAAAGCCACAGAGCTGGTAAGTGAGCTGGGCTTGTCTGATTCTATTGTTTTGCTCTTTACTGTCAGGCTACCAGGTAGAATAGATAAACCAGGAAGCAGTTTGAAGATTAAAGAATGCACCTATAATCAAGGTAGCAGCATGGATATTTTTGAGAAAGTGAAAAGTACAACCCTCTTCCTCAAACAAATGACATTTCCTTCAAATAGTATGGGACATCTGGTTATTTGCATAAAAAAATTAGGGTTCCATCCTTTGTATATAAAATAAATTACAGATGGATTATAGAACTACATGCCAAGTCAAAACTCATGTAAAAGCTCTTTCCTGTCACTAGAGAGATGGGCAGGAACTACAGAAAAACATATAGTAAATTATAAGTGACTTTTATATTATAATCATTATATTTAAATTTTTTAAATACACATTTGATGTTTTAAAACTAGGAAAAACACAATAAATCATTCCACTTTCATTTTTTTCTCTTTTCTTCTTTTTTACCTTTTGTGTTTTTATCCCTCCTTCCAGTTATACTCTCTACTCCTTTCCTTCCTTCTTTTCTTTCCTGCTCTCTCCTTAAAGGAAAAGGAGGTAAGATGAGTTCTCAGACATTCTAGGGAGGAAGAAATTTGGAGGGTGGGAGGCGATTTGCTGGGCTTGGGGATTTGTTAAAAGACAGAGGAGTAGAAGGAAGAATGAAGAGGTTAAGTAAGGTGCCCCTGTGCTGAGTGCCTTATGCTTTTCATTTCTCATCATCTTCCCAACCATGCAGCTTCATAACTGTCATTCTCTTCCCTGTTCATTTTAACAGTGAAGGACATGCAAATTTGTAAAGAAATTCCTGTAGCAACACTGGGATTATCTATTTATTCTCTGTGTGACCTTGATTGTGCATTCAACAAGAAATGATGGAACATTCTCCATGGGCCAGGCAGCAGGGAATTGAATAGCGAACAAGACCCAGTGCCTGCTCCTGCCAGGTCTACAGGCCGTCATGGCCCAGGATGATGGGAGCAACACTGGAGGGGAACACAGGGCTGGTGTGTGAGGGAGGTGCTTACCCAGACAAAGTAGTGACCAATACCTCTCTTGAACCAACTAGAGCCAGGCTTCCCTGAACCCTCTTCTCAACTAGACCTCAATATTGGCTTTGAATTTGAACACATTTGGCCTTAGGCTTGAATAAGCACTAACATTGTTTCTTTTCTTTTTTTTTAAATTTAAATTTGTTGTTGTTGTATTACATCCATCCCTTTTTTACTCCCCTCTGTCTAACATCGTTTCTAATAGCTAGAAACTGCATCCCTAGGTTGACTCTAGCCCCCTCTTAAAGTACTGCCTGAGCAAACTCAAGGCTGCCAAAGGAATTTACTATTTGTTCCAACTGCCACCTAAAGATAGGGCCCCTTTCCCAGCTTCTGTGGGAGGGCAAAAGGTTAACTTTCTTAAGTACCAGTTAGCAAACTTGTGGGTTTCACCTGGACCAACCCTGATTCCCACTTCTTGTAAATCTTTACTTCCCTGTCTCTGCTTAAGCTCTTGCCATTCCTTTTCCCTACTCTGTCATTATCCTTACTGTCATTAGTTACCAAGTAAAACTTGTTTTCCCTGCTTCAGCTCATGTCCGGCTGTGTGTTTTAGCTCTGACAGTGGGAAGTGAGGTTAAGGAGGATGTATGGCGGATGGGGTGCTGAACTAGGGTACATGGGTGGAACATTCAGGGCAGAGATAATAACTTGTGCTAGAAGTCCAAGGAACTGGAAGAACTTTGATGAGGGGGCAAGAGTGAGTAGGAAACGGAATTAATTGATCACTAAGAAAACACAGGAAGAGCCTCTTTTTGTGTGGCACTTGGCATGTCTGTTGGAGTGAGTATTTTTTCATCAGATACCATCTCAGTGGCAGAAATGGAGACTATTTCAAAATGCAGTGGGACCAGGATTAAGCCAGGATCCATCAGTGCATGATAAAGGTTAGTTTTCCCATTGTTACTTCTCCTTTCCCTTGTTCTCGGAGATGTTTTATATCATCCAGTGTCTGGTCTCCCCTCTGCCTCTTGAATGGAGGAATGGTACCTATTGTGGCCCCTCAGTGAGGGATGTACTTGGGGCCAAGAAGTCTTTCTTTATTATACCACATCAATAGTTTTGTTGAATCTAGCTCCAATGGAAGTTAGCATCCTCAATTCATAACACCTTTGGCTCCCCATGACACAGCACAATAGTTTCCATTAATGAGTTCACCATCTTCTTGCTGCCCTGTTCACCCTTTCACCTGCCACAGAAAGACTCCTATCAGTTTGTTGGCAGAGCAAAGGGGACTTAAGACATTGTTGAGTTTCTTTCTCTCCTTGGAGAGCTTTGTGCATGGCTTTTCTTGGCATGCCCTGTCCTGGGCTAGAGCAGTCCTAGGATGCTCTGTATTACCTTATGTGACTTGACTAAGCTTCTGTTGAATTTCTTACTGACATTTTCAGGCATATAGTCCTAATTTTAAGAAAACCTGCTAATGACAGTTTGAGCATGTGGAATTGATAACTAGGCCTTTGAACTGTTTTTTAAACACATTGACGAACTTTTGGGACTGGGACACGTTTTTACAAGGTGCTTCTTACTGGAAAAGTGTAATATTGCAGCCTAGCAACATTCATGTAAATGAGGAAATAGAGCTGAACTACAAAATTTGAAAAGAGAGTGTCAGGAGATTATGTGGTTGGGAGATAATTTCATTACCTGAAGAAGGTAATTCTTGCCTGGTAAGAGGGAATAGGGGTTATTGGAATTGCTGCAAAGTGCTGCAAAGCTTTGAAATGTCTTCAAAGATTATCTGGTCTAGCGATAGCACCAACAAAAAGCCTGTGACCAGGTCATCTGTGGTATTTTTTCTTTCAGTGTTGAATTGCTTTTTTTGCTTTGTTTCTCCATGGCAAACCTGTCTACATTGTATAAGGAAGTAATGAAGATTTGATTTACTTTATAGATCACTTTCCTGAAAAACATCTACTTGCAAAGGTAACAAGAAGCCAATATGGAGATGAATAAAAATCATTGCTCCAAAGTCAGAATTATTGAGCCCTGGCTGTTGTGGCTCAGTAGATTGAGTATTGGCCTGTTAACTAAAGGGCCACTGGTTTGATTCCCAGTCAGGGCACATGCCTGGATGGCAGGCCAGGTCCCCAGTTGGGGGCGTGTAAGAGGTGTCCAATGTTTCTCTTCCTCTCCTTCTCCCTCTCTTTCCCTCTCCTAAAAATGAATAAATAAAATCTTTAAAAAATAAAATAAATATTACTAATTAATTTTCCAAAAACAAACCAAAACAAAACAATACAAACCAAAAAAACTCCACAAAGTCAGAATTACTGAAGTTGTCCAAAGTAGTATCTTTTGATTGTTACTCTCCTCCAAGCTGTTCTGGAGACCCAGTATGGGTACTATGGAAGTCTACAAAGAGGCAGCCTACTCGGAACATCAAAGAAACATCTGGCTACCCATTTAGAAATCACCTGCCCAAAATACCTCATATGCCAAGCAGTCTCCCATGTTGGGAACTTGTGAGATTTTTTTTTTTTTTTCAATAACGCCCCAGATTGAAGTGTGCACACGACAACTCTTGAAGTTCTACTAATGGTTGAGGTAAAAAAGAACCTAGAGGAAATGGATCTCTTCATCTCCAGGTTCCCCAAGTGGATTGGATGCTATTAGTCTCAGGTGAATATTTCTATCACTTAGGTTGGCCATAGTTTCTCTCTTCAAGTTTGAATATGATTTGACTATGTCTCATATGTTATGAGATAAGAGTGTCATGGAACAGTTGGCATAATTTTCAGCTAGAATTCCATGGGCAGGGTACTGTTTACTAGTAGACTACAGGTGGCAAACACAAGGTCTGAGGGCTGAATTCAGCTCTCCAGTTTGTTTTATCTGGCCCTGCACCTTTGGCCCTGCATCTTGTTTCTACCTGCCTTGCTTAACTGTTAAGGCATAGTTACATTGATGCAGTCCTAAAATTATATTCGATCCTTTGATGACAACTGCAGGGTTGATGTGGCCCCTGGTTAAAATTAATTTGACACCCGCTGTGTAGACTATTATGTTTAGCACTTTATGCCTACCATCCTACTGAAATCTGATTCAAACCAAAGGATTAGGTGTTTGTTTCCTTCATTTTACAGATGAGAAAACTGAGGCACCAACAAAGTATAGAATGCTCTATTCACCATGTCAGTCTGTGGAGAAGTCAAGTTTACAGTTTTTGGCTATTAGAAATAAAACTGCTAAGAACATTTATGTACAGCTCTTTGTATAGACATCTGCTTTCCTTTCTCTTGGTAAATATGTAGGAGTAGACTGGCTGAGTCATGTTAGGTGCATGTCAGAATTTTTAAGAAACTAAGAAAAAAATTTCCAAATTATTGTAGGATTTTAAACTCCAACACTCAACACAGTCTTTTAAAAAACTTTTATTGCTATTCTATTATGGTTGTCCCAATTTTTCTCCCTTTGCCCATCTCTGCCCAATCCACCCCCAGGTCCCACCATCAATCTCTATTCATTCATGCTTTTTTTTTTTTTTAAACCAGTTCTTTCCCTTTCTTTCCACCATTATCGCTTTTACTCTTCTGGCCATTATCAATCTGTTCCATGTTTCTATGTCTCTGATTCTATTTTGCTCTTTACTTTGCTCATTAGATTCATTTTATAAGTGAGATCATATGATATTTATTGTTCATCAACTGGCCTATTTCACTTAGCACAATATTCTCTAGTTCTATTCATGCTGTTGCAAAATGAAGGAGTCCCTTTCTTCTTCCTCTTGTGTGGTATTCAACTGTGTAAATGTATCAGTTTTCTGATCCAATTCTATGCTGATGGGCACTTAAACTGTTTGTAGCACTTGGCTAGTGTAAATAGTGCTTCTATGAACACAGGGGGTGCATAGGTTCTTTTGAATTGGTGTTTCAGGATTTTTTCTTTTTTTAGTACTTATTTATTTAAAAAAAGATTATATTTATTTATTATTTTCAGAGAGAGGGGAAGGGAGGGAGAATGAGAGGGAGAGAAATATCAATGTATGGTTGCCTTTCACCTGCCTTCAGCTATAGACCTGGTTGGAGACCTGGCTTGCAATCTGGTTATGTGCCCTGACTAGGAATCAAACCAGCAACCTTTGGGTTTGCAGGCCAGTGCCATTCCACTGAGCCACCAGCCAGGGTGGGTATTTCAGGATTTTTAGAGTATATTCCCAGCAGTGGAATTGCTGGGCCAAAAGGCAATTCCATTTTTAATTTTCTGAGGAAATTCTATACTATTTTCCATAGTAGCTGTGCCAGTCTGCATCTTCACCAACAGTGCACTAGAGTTCCCTTTTCTTCACATCCTCACCAGTACATGTTGATTATTGACTTATTAATGACAGCCATTCTAACCAGTGTGAGGTGATATCTCATTGTGGATGGCTAGTGAGGTTGAGCATTTTTCCATATATCTATGGGCCATCTGTATGTCTTCCTTGGAAGTGTCTATTCAGGTTCTTTGCCCATTTTATTTTTTAAAATTTAATTTTATTGTTGTTTTATTACATCCATCCTGCTTTTTTCTTCCCTCTGTCCCCTTCCCCACACATCCACTCCCTGCAAAGTCAATCCCACTTGTTGTTTATGTCCATGGTTCTTCCATACTAGTTCCTTGACTAAACTGCTCTGCTTCTTTGCCTCCTCCTTTCCCCTTCCCCCTCCCCTCTGCTCACTGGAGATCTATTCATTGTATTCATGCATATAGTTCTGTTTTGCCTATTTGTTTGTTTTGTTCATTATTGTCCTGAAATGGGTGAGATCATATAGTATTTGTCTTTCACTGACTGGCTTATTTCACTAAGCATAATACTTTCCAGTTCCATCCATGTTGTTGCAAAGGGTAGGAGTTCCTTCTTTCTTTCTGCTGTGCAGTATTCCATTGTGTAAAGATACCAAAGTTTTTTGATCCTATCATCCACTGATGGGCACTTAGGCTGTTTCCAGCACTTGGTTCTTGTAAATAAGAATAGGGGTACATAGGTTCTTATGAATTGGTGTTTCAGGGTTCTTCGAGTACAGTCCTAGTAGTGGAATTGCTGGATCAAAAGGCAGTTCCATTTTTAGTTTTTTAAGGAAACTCCATACTGTTTTCCATAGTGGCTGCACCAGCCTGCATTCCCACCAACAGTGCACCAGGGTTCCCTTTTCCTCACATCCTTGCCAAAACTTGTTGTTTGTTGATTTGTTGATGATTGCCATTCTGACAGGTGTGAGGTGGTATCTTATTGTGGTTTTAATTTGCATTTCTCTGATGCAAATTAAATGCTCTGATGTTGAGCATTCTTTCATATGCCTTTGGACCCTTCGTATGTCTTCCTCAGAGAGTTGTTTATTCAGGTCCTTTGTCCATTTTTTAATTGGGCTGTCTGTTTCCCTAGTGTTGAGTTGCATTAGTTCTTTATATATTTTGGAGCTCAAACCCCTGTCTGAGGTATCATTGGCAAATATGTTTTCCTATACACTTGGTTCCCTTTGAATTTTGCTGGTGTTTTCTTTAGCTGAACAGAAACTTTTCAATTTGATGTCGTCCCACTTGTTTATTTGTTCTTTTATTTCCTTTGCCCTTGGAGAAGCATAGGGCATATTTCTGTGTAGGATATCTAAAATTTTACTGCCTATATTTTCCTTCAGGACCTTTATGCTGGCACTGCTTATGTTTAAGTCCTTTATCCATCTTGAGTTTATTCTGGTGTATGGTGCAAATTGGTGGTCTAGTTTTATTTTTCTGCATGTCACTGTCCAGTTCTCCTAATACCATTTGTTAAGAGACTGTTTTTACTCTATTTTATGTTCCTTCCCCCTTTGTCGAATATTGATTGACCATAGAGTCCTGGGTTAATTTCTGGGCTCTCTATTCTGTTCCATTGATCTATATGTCTATTCTTATGCCAGAATCAGACTGTTTCGATGACAGTAGCCTTGTAGTGTTGTTTAATGTCCGGTATTGTGATTCCTCCTACCTTGTTCTTCTTTCTCAAGATTGCTGAGGCTTTTCATGGGTGTTTTTGTCTCCATATACATTTTGAAGTATTTTTTCTATTTCTGTGAAGTATGTCATTGGCATTTTAATTGGGATTGCATTGAATCTGTAGATTGCTTTGGGTAGTATGGACATTTTAATGATGTTAATTCTTCCCATCCATGAACATGGTATATGCTTTCATTTATTTGTATCTTCCTTAATTTCTTTCTTCAATGTTCTATAGTTCTCTGAGTACGGATCTTTTACCTCTAAGTTTATTCCTAAGTACTTTATTTTTCTTGTTGCTATGGTAAATGGGATTTGTTTTCTAGCTTCTATCTCTTATGTTTCATTATTCATATACAAAAATGCTTTTGATTTATGGATATTGACTTTATATCCAGCTATTTTGCTAAATTTGCTTATTAGGTCAAGTAAGTTTTTGGTGGAGCCTGTCGGGTTTTGTATGTACTCTATCATGTCATCTGCAAATAATGACAGTTTGACTTCCTTTTTTCCAATTTGGATATCTTTAATTCCATTTTCTTTTCTGATAGCTATGGCTAGAACTTCCAAAACGATGTTGAACAGAAATGGAGAAAGTGGACAGCCTTGTCTTGTCCTTGATCTCATAGGGAAAGCTTTTAGTTTTTGCTCATTGTGTATGATGTTGGCTTCAGGTTTCTCATATATGGCCTTTATTATGTTGAGGTATGCTCCCTCTATTCCCTGCTTGCTGAGGTTTTTTTTTTTTTTTTTTTTTTTAATCACAAATAGTTGCTGTAGTTTATCAAATGCTTTTTTAGCATCTATTGATATGATCCTTTGGGTTTTGTCTTTTATTTTGGTGTATTCCATTTATTAATTTGAGAATGTTGTACCATCTTGCATCCCTGGGATGAAACCCACTTGATCATGATATATGATCTTTTGAATGTATTGCTGGATTCAATTGGCCAATATTTTGTTGAGAATCTTAACATCTATGTTCATCAGAGATATTGGCCTATATTTTTCTTTCTTAGTTGTAAATTGACCTGGATTGGGATTAGAATAATATTGGCCTCATAGAAGGAGTTTGGGAGTGTTCCCTCTTCTTGGATTTTTTGTAATAGGTTGAGAAGGGTAGGAGTTAGTTTTTCTCTCAATGTTTTGTAGAATTTGCCTGTGTAGCCATCTGGTCCAGGGCCCTTGTGCTTTGGGAGATTTTTGGGAGATTACTTCTTCAATTTCACTAGTTGTTTATGGCCTATTCAGGCTTTCTGCTTCTTTTGGATTCAGTTTTGGTAGATTATACCTTTCCAGAAATGTGTCCATTTCACCCAGGTTGTCATATTTCTTGTCATATAGTTGTTTGTAGTAATTTTTTACAATCCTTTGTATTTCTGAAGTATCAGTTGTGAGTTCTCCTCTGTCATTTCTGATTCTGTTTGTTTGGGTCCTCTCTCTCTCTTTCTTGATGAATCTGGTTAAAGGATTGCCAATTTTGTTTATTTTTTCAAAGAAGTAGCTTCTGGACTTATTGATTCTTCGAATTGTAGTTTGAGTCTCTAAGTTATTTAATTCTGCCCTGATCTTGATGATTTCTTTCCTTCTACTTGCTCTGGGCTTTGTCGTTGCTCCTCTAGTTCTCGCAACTTTATGGTTAGGTTGTTTGTATAAGCTTCTTGTGACCTTTTTAGGTAGGCCTATATTGCTATGAATTTCTGTCTGAGCATTGCTTTGCTGTGTCTCATAGGTTTTGGGCTGTTGTGTATTCATTGTCATTTGTTTTCAGAAACTTTTAAATTTCATCTTTGAGCTCATTGTTAACCCATTCATCATTTAAAAGTATGTTATTCAAGTATGTTATTCAGTTTCCATGAGTTAGAGTGTTTTTGGTTTTTTCCCCTTGAGGTTGGTTTCTAGTTTCAAGCCATTGTGATCTGAGAGGATGCTTGGTATGATTTCAATTTTCCTGTATTTGTGGAGGCTTGTCTTGTGACCTACCATGTGGTCTATCTTAGAGAATGTTGCATGTGCATTTGAAAAGATGTTGTATTTGGCTTCTCTGGGGTGAAAGATTTTATATATATCAGTTAGGCCCATTTCCTCTAGAGTGTTGTTCAATGTCACAACATCCTTGGTGATTTTTTGTTTGGAAGATCTGTTAGTGTGTTGCTGTCTATATCCTTGTTAAAGTCCTCCAAGATTTTCCTTATATATTTGGGAGCTCCTATGTTGGGTGCACATATGTTTACCAGAGTTATCTCTTCTTGATGGATTGTTCCCTTAAGTGTTATGAAATGTCCTTCCTTGTCACTTTTTATGGCCTTCATTATAAAATCCATTTTGTCTGAAATAAGTGTTGCAAGTGTTGCTACTCCAGCCTTTTTTTTTTTTTTTTCATGTCCATTTGCTTGATATGTATTTTTCCATCCCTTCACTTTCAATCTATGTTGATCTTTTCTTCTGCGGTGGGTCTCTTGAATACAGCATATATGTGGGTCGTATTTTGTTATCCATTCAGCGACCTTATGTCTTTTGGTTGGTGCATTTAATCAGTTTACATTTAAGGTCATTATTGATTGCTACTTAGTTATTGCCATTTCCCCACTTTGTATCTGTGTTCCTCTTTGTCTCTCTCTGTTTCTTCATCTTTTTTTTTTTTATAAAAGCAGACCCTTGAGCATTTCTTGCAATGCTGGTTTGGTAGAGATGTATTCTTTTAATCTTCTTTTGCCTGTGAAACTCCTTATTTCTCCTTCCATTTGAATGAGATCCTTTCTGGATAGAGTATTGGTTGCAGGCCTTTGTTTCCCATTACTTGGAATATTTTTTGCCATTCCCTACTGGCTTGTACTATTTCTGTTGAATAATCATTTGATAACCTAATCGGAGCCCCCTTATATGTTATTTGCTGTTTGTCTCTTGATGCTTTTAGGATTCTCTCTTTGTCTTTGAAATTTGCCATTTTAATTATAATGTGTCTTGAAGTGGG
This sequence comes from Noctilio leporinus, assembly GCA_004026585.1. Classification (NCBI taxonomy): domain Eukaryota; kingdom Metazoa; phylum Chordata; class Mammalia; order Chiroptera; family Noctilionidae; genus Noctilio; species Noctilio leporinus. The sequence goes on from PVIW01005301.1 coordinate 77,309, forward strand.
TCTGTTTGGATTTGTCTTCATTAGGACCCTTTGTGCTCCCTGAACTTGAGTAACATTTTCACTCATCATGTTAGAGAAATTTTCTATCATTACTTTTTTGAGCAGGTTTTCCATTCCTTGTTCCTCTTCTCCTGGTATCCCTATGATATGGAGATTATTGTATTTCATGTTGTCCTGCAGCTCTCTCAACACCTCTTCATTCTTGTTCAGCTTTTTTTCATTCTATTGCACTGTCTTGGAATATTCTTCTATGTTGTCCTCCAGCTTGCTGATCTGATCCTCTGCTTCCTATAGCCTACTGTTGATTCCTTCTACTGTATTCTTTAATTCAGAAATTGTATTCTTCATTTCCTCCTGGCTTGCTGATAGTTTCTAAATCCTTTTGAATGCGGTGTAGTTCTCAGTAAGTTCCTTGTAGCTTCCCTTGAGTTCTTTGTAGTTCCCCTGGACTTGTTTATAGTTTTCTTTGAGCTGGCTGAGCTCATTGATCTTCTCTATCATCATTCTTTTGAATTCCATATCTGATAGTTTGCTTGCCTCTGTTTCATTTAGTGATCTTTCTGGGGATTCCTCCTTTCCATTTGGTGATAGACTGATTCTTTTCCCCCCATTTTGGGTGTCTGTTGTTGCTTGTTTTTGTCTTGGATTAATTTGCTTTGATTCCTTGCCTTTGTGGAGCACCCTTCTGTGTTAGGAGGTTTGTGGAGTTCAGTGTTGCAGTCTCCTAGATTTCTTCAACTTGTTGCTCTTGGGGTGGCCTTTATGTCATTAACTTGGGCTCTCTGGTTGTACTTTGGATTTGTTGTATGTGTTGCTTCTTTCCCTCCAGTTGGCTGATTGAGAGACATTCCTTCTATCCCATCTCATACACTGTTTTTGAGCTGCTCTTAAAACAGAACCTCCAGTCCAGGCGAAATAACCAGACCTTCAGAGATAGCTTTCTCCTTTGATCCCCCTTTCTTTATGAACCTAGCTATATACCCATACCCTCAAAGGTAACCTCTACTTTTAATTATACCCTCAGCTGCAACTGAGCCAGTCTTAATAGGGATGTAGATATGATAAGACTATTATATAAGGGGACTATTATATAAGTTGACTAAAGTATAGATAATTTTGAAGGGTGCAAAGGAGTAGCAAAGATAGTGGGGATACGAGAGAGAAAGCCAACTTATCTCTGACATAGGAATGGGGAAGTGGAAAATCAGAATGCCTCAGGCGCGAGTGAATAGTATAATCCTATGTATATAGTTGCCACATCTACCTCCCTGTACACCCTCAATGAGCACTGATTGGTCCAGGTGGAGCCAGGATCTGTGTGCTTTTAGCAGAAAAAAAGAATGTGTAGTCCCTAATAGTGCACCCACATACACACGTACACAAAATGGGTTTAAGTGGCTGGAGAGGGGAGGAATACTTAGATTGAGGACTGGGAATGAGTTGTAGCAGGAGAGTGAGTAGACTTTAAATCAAGGGTAGGAGGAGGGTCTGGGTAGTTAGGTGGATTGAGATAAGGGAGGAGTAAACATACGTGAATTGGGATACACTATGATATACACAGTAGTTACTTAAAAAGCACTAATTGTGAGGGTTGGAAATAACTTTTGAAAAGGATATGTTAAGGATTAATAGTTCATGTAGCTCTCCGTGTAACTCAGGTGCTTGAGATTAGCAGCGATTCATTTCCTGATTCTGCCTCTTTTTCTTATCAAGTCTCTGCAGCCTACAGTCAGGCTGTGTGGCCTAGGAGTGGCAGGGCCTATGGCTGTCACAGTCAGGGCTGATTCTGAGTGCCAGCCCCCCAGTAGTCTGAGCCTCCAGTAGCCTAGCTGGGCTTTTGCACTGTTGGTATTTTGGGGCCCTTCCTTCTCTCACTGATTCTGTGTGAAGACCTGCAGGGCGCTTATGTGGTATCTATGTCTGCTCCTCCCCTTCCAGCTCCTTGAGGAGGTTTCTGCCTGTGATGGGCACCTAGCTCCAATGCCGGGGAGCGGGTGTGGGGTGGGTGTGGTGGCCTGCAACTTCATTTGCTCCCGTGATGGTTAGCCCTCCTCTTCCATCTCTTCGAGGAGGTAGCCCCTGTCTGCAAAGAGCACCTGACTCCCCAGGGGGCCCGCAGGTAACTTGCAGCTGATGGCTGGCCCTGCACACAGTCCAGCTCTTTGAGGAGGTTTTCACTGCAGCCTCTGCAATGTGCCCCTGGCTCCCTAGGGGGCCCGCAGCACAGTCTGCCAGCAAAGGCTAGCTGTCTCCTTCCAGCTCTTTGAAGAGGTTTTTGTTGCCTGCAATGGGTATGCCAGTTGCATCAGCAGCAAGTTCTTGTTGTGTAGTTTCAAGTTTTTGTGGGAGCCTGTGCACCAATGTGAGTGCGCAGGTTTGGGCTCCTCTTCTCGCTGGAGCTCCAAATTGCTTTCTCCCCAGGTGGCGCAGGGGCACAATGTTTGGCCCTCTCGCCACCCCCACTGGTGCACTTCCCCGCTCCTCCACTCCTGCTCCCGGCAGGTCTCTCCTCTTTTGCCTCCCTCTCTCTCAGCCTCCCCTGAGAGACTGTGGGGAGCACGGGGGTCGGGGATAGTGGGGTTCTCACCTAGTCCCTCCCCTGCAGGAGTTCAATTCCTCAGTTTCTCCGGAGTTTGCAGTCACTGTCCACACTACACTGCTCAGATTTCTAGTCACCAGGGAGCCTGAAGCTGTCTTCAGTTAGAGCTGCCCCTCTGGGCAGAGCTGCCACTGTCTAGAGCAGACCTTGGCCCTCTGGCCAGTCAGTTCTGAACTGTCTCACCTGCTCTCCTGTAGGTCTCTGCAGCCTCTGGGCTGTGTATCCCTGAGTCCAGATGCTTACCACTTCAATTTGCAGAGACCTGGAGATATCTCGTGCTCCCTACCCTCCTCCAGCTGCTCTAGCACCCTAGAATGCCTTCAGCACTGCTCTCTACTCTGTTGCCATCTTTCTAGGTCTTCCCATTTTTAAATGGAATTATTTGTCTTCCTAATGTTGAGTCACATGAGATTTTTGTATATTTGGGAGATCAAACCCTTTTCCAATATATCATTGGCAAATACATTTTCCCATATAGTTGATTCCATTTTCATTGTGATGATGGTTTCTTTAGCTGTGCAGAAACTTTTTAATTTGAAGTAGTTTCATTTGTTTACTTTTTCTTTGTTTCCCTTGCCTTAGGACATATATTGGCAAAAATACTGCTATGTGGGATAGCTGAAATTTTACTGCCTAGTTTTCCACTAGGACTTTGATGGTGTCATGACTTATACTTAAGTGTTTTATCCATTTTGAGTTAAATCTAGTACATGGTATAAGTTGGTGGTCTAGTGTCATTTTTTTTTTTTTTTTTTTGCATGTATCAGTTCAGTTCTCTCAATACCATTTATTGAAGAGCCTGTTTTCAATTCATTGTATGCTCATAACTCCTTTATCAAATAGTAATTGACCATAGAGACATGGGTTTCTTTCTGGGCTTTTTATTCTGTTCCGTTGGTCTATGTGTCTGTTCTTAGGTTAGTAGCAGGCTGTTTTGATTACAGTGGCCTTGTAATATAGTTTGCTATCAAGTATTATGATTCCCTCCTACTTTATTCTTCTTTCTCAAGATTGCTGAAGCTATTTGGGGTCTTTTTCATTCCATGTAAATTTTTGGCATATTTGTTCTAGATCTGGTATTTTAATAGGGATTGCATTGAATCTATAGATTGCTTTGCGTAGTACGGACACTTCTGATAAGTGTCTCAAAGGTGGGACCAGAACTCTTCCTCCAGTAGCTATCTGAGACTTGAGAAGAACTGTGAGGCCGAAAGATCCCCAACTTCCTGTACCACTCCTTACTCTGAAAATGTTCAGCGGGCAGGGTATGGTTCTAACTCCAACTGATCTCAATCCCATGCCCACTCATGTACAGCTATTAAAAATTTGGCACGTTTGCTTTTCATCCCATCAAAGTTCTTCTTTACACCTTTGAGTTTGTTTTCAGTCATGTTGTTCTAGTATTTTCTAAAGTGAGTTTTATGACTGCATTTTATCTACAGCATTTTTCTAAGTTCTTCTTGATTCTTTGTTTTTTCCTCTTTTACTGTTACATAAAGTTCTCTTTGAACTTTATTTTTAATTTTAAGGACAAATGGCATGTTGGCTAAGTTTCACCTTCAATTCCCCCTTCCTGACCACCCTAAGGGGCCTAGCTAGGTCAGCACAAGTTCTCTCCCATGTCCTGACTATATTAGACTCTGACCCATCCTGATTAGAGAGTATTTACTTATTTTTGGATTAGCCTTCCATATCTGTGACATTTATTTTAAAGTAAATTGGTTTTCTGCTTGATGTCTGAGGAGGCATTTGTGGAGGTTCACCCTCACCCAAAATAATGATAATAATGACAATAGCAGCTCCTTGCTGCCAGGTACACTGCCTACCTCATCTCTAATCCTCTCAGCAGTCTGGCATGGTAAATATTATCTCTGTTTTGCAGTTATAGTTTTTATTTATACCCTCACCATACTCCGGGAAAGTTTCTAGAAGACTTTATAAAGATTCATAAAATACAGCATCATAACAAAAGGTAAAAAGAGAAAATAGTTTTTTTAAAAAGCAGTGTGGAAATAGTTTCAGTGCCTTTAAGAACCTTGCTTGCAACCATGGAAGTGTTAAGAAGCAGAATCTCGATTGGAACCTGGCTCCTTTGGCTGCCCAAAGCTCTGATGTTTGTGCTAAGCCAGCATGACTCCGGCTGAGCAATGAGAAGAGACTTTCTGAATCTTGGAGGTCAAACCTCAGGAGGGACGGTCGAAAGGTGGGCTTTGGAGCTGTACACGCTGGGCTGGGTACCATTGTTACTCCAGCTATGTAGACCATAGCCACGATCAGGAGGGCTCTTTCGGAACATTACCACGGCTGGGCTGTGACTCAGGAGACATGAGGCCACCCCCAGCTCCATGACTCATTGGAATGAATGACCATCAGGTTCTGTTACAAAAGCCATCTGATGGTATTTATTGAGTGCCCGCCGTGGGCTAGACATACTACACTGATAGATGTGGGGGTCCAGATGTGCCCACAGAGAGCGTATTAGTCCAGTGAGTAAGGCACTATTAAAGAAATAAATATACATATAATAAATAAATGATACGTGCTATGAGGGGAAAAGCAATAGATTCCAGACACCAGCAATGGACTAATTTGGGGTAAGAAGGGGCCTCAGGGAAAGTCCATTAAGAAATACCACATGAGTAGAGACTCCTTAGTTGACACCTCTGCTTCTGCTTGGCCCTCTCCCTTACTCTGATAACAGAGCTTCTTTGGGGGAAGCCCATTCATTTTGTGTGGGTTGGATGTTTGTCTGGGTCATGTGACCCAGACCTGCTCAATCGGAACAGTCTAGACTCTGGCCACGGTGATGGTTCAGGGTGAGGCACATGGTATGAGCAAAACCAGACCCTGCCCTGGCTCTTCCACCAGAGTCAATGGGGAGGATATTGCCTTTGCAGTGTGGTTCCACCCACAGCCATGTGCGGCCAGGCTCTGACAACTATCAATTACCTGTGTGGAAAGAGGCTAAGAGACAGAGAAACGCTGAGCCTCAATGACATGCTTTGAAATTCCAAATCCATCCTGAAGCCTGAATTTTTAGTTAGTCATGTAGATATTGGGAGGAAGATTGTTGTAGGCAGAGGGAACAGCATGTGTGAGAGGCAGAGGTGAGGAGGCCAGTTTGGCTACAGCAGGTGAATGAAGTGTACAGTACTGGCCATTGGGCTTGTGCACTGCACAGCACTGTCAGGATGAGGGGCAAAGGGAGTTGGTGGAAGTACCAGGTGTCTCCATTAATTTCATGTCCATCTGGAACCTGAGAGTGTGACCTTACTTAGAAACAGGGTCTTTGTAGATGTAATTAGTTAAGATGAGATCATAGTAGATTAGGGTGGGTTCTAAATTTGATGACTGGTGCCATTCTAAGAAGGCCATGTGAACACCCAGAGAGAGACACACCGGGAGAAGGCCATGTGATGACAGAGGCAGAGACTGGAGTGGTGCAGTTCCAAATGAAGGAATGGCAAGGATTTCCAGCAATCTCCAAAAGCTGGAAGAGGAAGCAAGGATTTTCCCCTAGAATTTTTCCGATAGAGCATGGCTCTGCCTGCACCTTGGTTTCCAATACCTGGCCTTCAGAACTGTTGTTTTAAGCCACTCTGTTTGTGATACTTTCTCATGGCAGCTGGAGGAAATAGAGACAGTGGGAAACTATCCCAGCTTCCTTGCCCCCTAACAGGCAGTTCTAAAGATCTCCCGCAGTCACTGTGATAGCCTGCAGTAGGCCAGCTCTGGCTGTCCACAAGGTACACTGCTCCTTAGCACAGCTTCTGCTGTCTCTCCTACTCCTTCAGTTTGCTGCTGGGATCACCTCCCACATAACTTGCTTATGCTCTAGTCCTTGCCTTAACATCTGCTACAAGGGAATCCAAACTAAGATAGATGCCATTTAAGCCATTGGTGGCCTGGTGGTCAGGGCCTCAGTGTGATGGAGGTGAGGTTGGCAGGAGAAACACATGATTAATGAGTTTGTATTTAATCCTGAGTGTCATAGGAAAAATTAGAGCAGGGAGTGATCTGATGGTCATTTTTCAGGGATCCATTGACAGCGATTTGGAGAATGGCTCACAGGGCGGTTAAGCAGTTAGGTGCAGGAAGACTGATTGTAGAGGTCCTTCTCCTTTTTATAATTCATGCTCTGAGGCCAGGGCCTTTGCTGGGGATGGAGCGAGATGCACAGTAGACATGGTGAGATACAATTTTTCTCCCCTTGAGTCTTGGGGACCTCTTTTTATGCTGTAGATTCCCTTAGTTAACACTCAATTGCCAAGTAATTCTCATTACCTCTCCTTGCAGACAGACAGTGAACAGCTGTCAAGCTTGTCTTACAAAACAAGACAATTTTTTCCCTATTACTGTAGCTCAGGATTGGAGTGAGTGGAAGAGCAGGAGCAGCTGTAATGGAATATTCCGGCAGTGTCTGCCGGCCCTGTTTTCAAGTGAGCAATAATTTCCCTTCTGTCATGGGAGGCGGAGGTGGGAATGGGTGACCTTTTGGATCTGCTTCTTGCTCTGGTACCTACTGCCCTTTCAGAAAGAAACCTAACTGCAGCCCCCTTGGAATTGGTGTATAATTTGCATTTGCAATTTGATGCGGGCATGTGGATGTACTTTCACCTGAGATTGTAAGTTAATTGCAATCAGATGGGAAATAGTCTGATCCAGAATTTGAATGATTGAAGGGGAAGGAAAGATTAGGTCCAAATGGAATGCTAGGCACATAGTAGGCACTCAATAAATCCATCCATCTGTGCTTCTCCTTCCATTCTTTCATTTCTCTATCCTTGCCTTCCTGTCCAACCTTCTTTCTAATGCTTGAATCATTTCTACAATATACCCACCAAATTCTGGCCAGCCTAGTATGAATGCTTCCAGTGACAGAATAGTCACTCCCTCTCATTCAGTTCCTCTCATTGTCAACCCTGACAATGAGAAAATTCCCTTTTTAACTGCTGATGTAAAATTTCCCTTTCTGTATCTCCCACTTGCTGGATTTAACTGTGCTCACCAGTGGCCCCAATTCTCATCTTGTCTCTCCTCTGCACGGGCGCTGCTCAGACATTGAAGACAGTACTTATTTATTTATTTTTTTGGTAAAAGAATAAAGATAGTTCTTCAGCCTTTTTGTCTGCTTTCCTACAAAAAATTTTCAAAAATCACCTCTATTAAAATAGTGGCCTTAACGCTAAGTGTGAAGTCTCACTGGTAGGAACTGGACTTGAACTATCACCTCCTTTCTCCTAAGCATTGTACCTTTGTGATGCAACCTAAGATAAGTCTTTAAATTTTTTCATTTTAAATTTTTTGGTGGCTGCCACTGTATACTGCTGGTTAATGTTTAGCTTAGCATTGACTAAGAGCCTCGAACTAAGAGCTGAAAAGCCAAACACCTTTGGAGGCCAGGCAAGTAAGACAAATGAGTGAAAAACATTTTTGGTGAGGCTTGTGGTGAGCTGAATGGTCGTGCCCCTTTCATAGAGAGCAATAGCTCTTAGCTCCAGCTGATTATTGTCATCCAGGGTGTAGACCATGTGTTAAAAATTAATACCTAAAAACCCAGACTTGCAACTTATCTTTTATTTATTTATTTTTTTTTTATTTTTTATTTTATTATTTTTTTTTTTTTAAAGATTTTATTATTTCCAGAGAGAGAGGAAGGGAGAGAGGCAGAGAAGGAAAGAGACATCAATGTATGGTTGCGTTTCACCTGCCTCCAGCCACAGACTTGACTGGAGACCTGGTTTGCAACCTGGTTATGTGCCCTGGCTGGGGAATCGAACCTGTGACTTTTGGGTTCGCAGGCCGGTGCCTTAACCACTGTGCTACCAGCCAGGGCGCAACTTATCTTTTAAAAAACCCCAAAGATCTGGTAACCCTGTGTTCATATTTCAGTATGGCTGAGGCTGAGCTGTGGCTGCCGGAGATCTCTGGACAATCCTGCAGAAACTAAGAGGGCACTGGACCACTGTCCGGATGACCATGCTGACTTAACCTGTCAAATGGGGTTGGGGGGTCGGTGAGGGCACCCAACGGTGCCCAGGAGAGCCTGTGGTAGTGAGGCTCAGACACTCTGTTTCCTCATGTCATTTGTGGAAGTGATAACAAAGGCAGGGGTCATGTCATATGGACTCAGACAGACCAAGGTAAGGAGTTTGGCTTTTAAGTGTGATGCCAGTATTCAACAAATATTTATTTACTGACCTCCTTCTATGGGCTAGGCATGGTGTAAGGTGTTAGAAACACATTAGTGAACAATGAACAAAATGGATAAAATCTCTGCCCTCATAGGGTTCAGATTCTAGTGTGTGTGTGTGTGTGTGTGTGGCTTAGGATAAAAATATGCAAGTAGCATGTAAACTAAAGCAGAAAAGGAGACTGGCATGATTATGATTTCAGGCCAGCACAACAGCCTTGATTTATTTATCTTTAAATGACTCTGGTAAGTGTTTCCTCTTGCCATCATTGTAAGAATTAAATAAGAGGTTGTTACAGGCTAGATTGTTTCTTTTCAAAATTTGTATGTGACCTTATTTGAAAGAGGGCCTTAGACCAGATCAACTTAAGATCAGGTTGTTAGGGTGACCCTAATCCAGTATGACCGGGTCCTTACAAGAAGAGATTAGGACACAGACACAGAGGGGTGACCATGTGAAGATTCAGGGAGCACATGGCTCTCTGCAAGCCCAGGAGAGACGCCTGAAACATATCCTTCATTCACAGCCTTCCGAAGGAACCATAAATATAGCACATTGATCTCGGACTTCCAGCCTCCAGAACTGTGAGAATATAAATTTCCATGGTATAAGCCACCTAGTTGTGGTACTTTGTCATTGTGGCCTGTGCAAACCCATCCAGAGGATTTATGTGAAGTGTGTGTCCTGGTGCCTAGCACTAGGAAGCATTATACTGGACAAATGGAGGTTGTTGTAACCTACATGGATGACTTATTCCATGTAGCTTCACCCCACCCCCGCCCCTTTAGCCAGGCCCTTTATAAGGGAAACTACCAGTCAAATCCCTGTGGGTCCCTCCCCATGCCCTGCCAGCTTTTGGCAGGTGGGTTGCCCCAAACAAGAAGCCCTCCGATCCCCCAATGGGATCTGGCTACATGAAATTATGTCTGAGGACAGACAGAGTGAAGCTTCCCATCAATAACTCTCCAGGGAAAATCTCCACCTGTCACCTTTCTATCTCAGCTTATCTTCAAGGTTTCCATGCCTCACAGCTATAGCAGTATCTCCCATGACCTTGGGTGACAGATCTCCATCTCGATGAACAACTGGACTGCATTATCACAGCCATTACAGGGAAAGGGAGGGTTACAACCTGAGTCCCTAAGTCCTAGTCCATTCTCTGAAGTGCTGCTGGTTAGACACGGAATGGCCAACATAGCTCATTAGACATGGGCTGTGAAGAAGAATCCTCCCCTGCAAACCACAGCCCAATAACCCCCTCTATTCCCTGCTTTTCCATGACATTCTAAACCTGTTTTTTTGATTGATCAGATCCAGAGGTTTTCCCAACATCCTATGGTGAATGTTGGTGTGCAACAAAAAGTTCTTCCTTACCTGGGCAGGATGCCTGGACTGCTGGTTAGAGCCCCCACTGTGTTTGATTAATGATAACCTGGTGCAGCTTCATGTCCTCCTGGGCTGGTGGGGCCGGCAAGCTATAGTGCCCCGGGGCTGATGCCTGGTGAAGCTGTGTCTTAAGTCTGCCTGCTTGCTTACTGCTCTCCTTCTCCAATCCATTCCACACATGGCTGTCAGAGGGATTTTTCTACAAATGCAGAGTCCACTTAAATCCCACTACTTAAAGCCCTCATGGATGCTCAGTGCTGCAGAGTTCAGGACAGACCCTTCCCCATGGCCTTCAAGGTCCTCAGGCTGACCCCCTTCTGGTTCCCTCCTCTGCCTCTCTAGCACATTCCTGTGCACCTCCAGGGTTCCTCATCTCATTGTCCTTGCGGATGGTGTTCCTGCTGTCTGAATCCACTTCCTTTAATCCACCAGACAAACCTTCATTTGTCTTTGAAAAATTTGCTGAGTCCTTTGTGCAGTTTTTGTGAATGGCTCTCTCCCCATAGTAAGTTCTTTGTTCTTTGTATGGTGTGCTCCTCCTTGTGCATGTTTTTATATACAGCTGACCCTTGAACAACACAAGTTTGAATTTCATGGATCCACACCTGGACTGATTTTCCCCAGTAATATCCATGAATTTTTTCATCCATGGAGTCAACCAATCATACACTGAAAATAGGAATCTTCTCTGTTGTCTCAGGTCTGGACCAGCATTAGAATTTATGCTGCAGGAAGAAAATCTTCACCTGCCTACCCTAGACCTGCTCCTTGCTCCAGGCTTCCCCATCCAAGAGATGGTACCTTCTCATCATACTTTCATGGAGAATTCCAGTGTATATAGCAGGGGAGCAAATGATGCAATGAAAACCCCAGAACCCCTCACCCAGCTTCAACAGTGATCAATGTTTGGCCAATCTTGTTTCATTTCCCACCCCCACTACCTCCTAAATGCTTCCATTCCATTATTAGTTTAAAGTTAATCTTATAATTATATTATTTAATTTATAAAGCTTTCAATATGGATCTCTAAAATGGAAAGACATGTAAGAATACGTACCCATGCTCCCATCACCAAATTCTTTATATCATCCAATATTGTGTTAGTGTCTAGGGACATAACTGCTTAGTATTCTTCCTCCACTGTCCTCCCATATTCAATCTTTGAGTTCTGTCGCCCTGTCAACTCACGACCCATCCTGAATCCATCCATTCACCCACTTCCTGACCTCCACCCTAGCCGAGTCCAGGACAGTCTCAGAACCGGACAACTGCATGTTCCTACACTGTCTGGCCTCTGTCTACTCCTTGACCTCACCTCTTCCAGCCCCTCCCTCCCTTTCCCCACACCATCCCCCCCGGCTTCCATGTGGCCCCCACACATGGCCAGTGCTTCCCTCCTCAAGGCCCTCACATTGGCTGTTCCCTGGTACTGGAACTATCTTTAACCAGATACCTCCAGGGCTTCATTCTCAATTTACCCAGGTTTCCGGTATATGTCACTTTCTCAGAAAGACTCTCCTGCCTGCAAACCCAAAAGTCGCTGGTTCTATTCCCAGCCAGGGCACATACCAGGTTGTAAGCCAGGTCTCCAGCCAGGTCCATAGCTGGAGGCAGGTGAAAGGCAACCATACACAGATGTCTCTCTTACTCTCTGCCTTTCTCTAAGAATAATAAATAAAATCTTAAAAATGAAATAAAATAAAAAGAAAGACTCTCCTGATTAACTTATCTAACTTGTCCCTCCCAGGACCCCATCCCCATCCCCCAGTTCTTATCACTCTCTGAAATCAGGCCCTGTCACAGCTCCCCCATTGACTTGTTTACTGTCTTTCTTTTCAACCAAAGGAGGGCCAGGCAGATCAGTGGCTTAGCCCATCATTGTTTACTCTGTATCCATGGTATCTGAGACAGTCCTAGCATGTGTTCCATCCTCCATAAATATTTACTAAGTGAGTGAATTTACAGAGTGGATTCTTCTGCCTTTCTGATAGCCAGTGGCTGTATAGAAATGATACCAAAACAAACAGACAACACCACTCTCCACCCCCAAAACAAATAAACAACCCAAATAATGGGAGATCTGGCTGAAGAATCAGCCAGGTCTGGAAAGCATCTTACTGGATGGTTGCAGGACAGAGCAAGGCACTCTCTTGCGTTGGAGACCTCATCTCCCCAGGGGAGGCTGGAAAGGACTGGATATGGTCTTGCCTTTGTGTGTCCACTCTCATTTTCACTCTCTCCATCTCACCTTGGATACTCTCCAGCCTCCCCCTGTAAACTGGGCTGGTGAATTCTGATCATATCACAGAAACAGCCCACCCCAGAGTGCACTCCAGGACCACACCACCAGGAGGAAGAGAAAACTGGGGAGAATACCCTTTTCCAAAGGTGCATTGACTGTGGTTGAAGCCTAGATTCCCTTAGGCCTGGGAAGATTTGTGCGTAAAAGGTTAACAATGTGGAGTTTTATTTATCAAGCACCAGAATCTTCCTGGAAATTAATTGAAAATGCAGTCACCTGCACTCTCTCCTAGCTGGTTCAGTGGTCTCCCCTTTCCTTCAGTGGGCACCTCAGAGGTTGCTGATGTAAGTGGTCCCCAACCTCATGTTGAGGAATAGGAGACTAGAGCTAGTCCCGAGCTAGAGTTCTGTCTCTGTTTAATGCTGCTTCGAGCAAACACAGGAGACTAATTATGCAGTTCTGTCAAGACCTTCCCTAAGCGCTTAGCCACCTCATTAATCGCAGCTCACCAAAACCCAGACTGAAGGTTGGAATAAAAATAGCTTTATGCAGGTTAAAAGGTAAAATTAGCTTTGGTGTCAGAATTTAAGTCTCAAGGTTGCTGGGGATGATGAAGGGAGTCAGAGACATGAATATTTGTGTCCTAGTATTTGTGTGGGTCATGAGGAATGCACGAGATAATATTAACTAACACACTGTATGAGTTTCCCAGGGCTGCTGTAACAAATGACCACAAACTGGTACTTTAAAACAACACCTAATTCCATCATAGTTCTAGAGTGCAGCAGTCTGAAACAGGGGTCAGCAGAGCCATGCTATTTCTGGAAGATCTAGAGGAGGATCTGTTCCATGCTGTTCTCTTAGTTTCCAATGTTACTGGAAACCCCTGGTATCTCTTGGCTTGTGGATACATCCCATATTCTAGTCTCTGCCTCTGCTGTCACCTGGCATTGCCCCTGTGTGTTTGTCTCTGTGTCCAAATCTCCATCTTCCTTTAGGGATATCAGTCATATTGGGCTAAGGCCCACTCTAATCAAATTATCTTAACCTGATTACACCTTAAATGACCCTATTTCCAAAAAAGGTCACATTTGCATGGTTCAACCCATAACACATACATCCCCCAAGTAGCCCCTGAACACCTACTACATGTAATAGGCGATCAGTGCAGCCTCATCCGATTTAAGGCTAATGCTCGGGTTATGCATTTACCTACATTATGACATATATTCAAACTTATCCCTTTCAAAGATGGGATAAGTTTCTTATCCCTTTCAAAATTATTATCACCGGGGTCACAGGTACTGGAATCTACTCTGCCTGTGACTCTGGCCTCAGGATTTTGGAGTCTCAAAAGTGAAGACAGACTATTTTACTGGCAGAATCTTAGGAGGTTTTAGTGGCTGCATGATGACCTTCCTGTCTGGGGATCAAAGCAGTGCTCTAGACCGTGCTTTATGGAGAGGGTGACTTCCCTAAGGGCTACACATTCCAAATTAACAGTCAGTTCCCAAGTCCTATCCCGCCATCCCGGGCCTTGCCCCGTGTAAGATCCTATGCTGTGATGGTGAGGGGTGTGCGTATGGCAGGGATGTTGAGGGAACATCCGAACCCTCTACTGTGTGGCCTTGTGTGATCTAGCCCTTGTTTAACTCTTTACTTTCTGTTGATCGCTGAAAGAATTCATTCCACATTGACTCAGGAGCTATTTGAACTTCTGCTCCATGCCACCTGAGGGCTGGAGCTATGGCAGTGAACGGAACAAACCGAGTCTCCCTTCTTTTGGAGCCTACATCCTATGGAAGAGCAAACAAGGAACCAAGGAATGAATGAATGACCCCCCACCCCACTGTTGGCTACCATCATCTTTTTTCCTCTAAAGAAGCCTGATAGTCTAAATATCCTGAGCGTTACCATTGACCCTGTGCCATCAATGGCCCAGCAGGGGAAAGAGGCAACGGTGTATCCTGCACAAAGGCAGGAGGGTGGTGCCGGCGCCAGCCCCAGGCAGCCTGGGCAAGAGCCAGTCTATCAGAGCAAAGGAGAGTCAGGAAGCAGAGGTTGTTTCCTCAAAGCCACCTTTTCTTGAAGCTCTTAGCAACAAACAGGGATCAAGGAACCAAGGATGAACATTTTCTTCCTTGTCTCATTTAACTGCTGATTCTGTTTTCTTACTGGAACTCAGTGTGATTAGTGAAACTGCGACCATAGAGTAGACAGCAGGGAGGGAGAGGGGACGGAAAGGGACCATCCTCTCAGGTTTGCCGTGCACCTACCAGGGTGGAGACCACAATGAGGCTGGTGAGGCACTTGCCTCAAGTGCAAGATTTAAAGGGGTGCCCTTAAGGGGGTGCCCCCCGACTCAGTGATCAAGATAAATGATATTTTCAAGCAACATTTTAACAAATCAAAATTAATGCAGAAACATCAGACTTTGAAACTTGGGACCTGGCATATAGCAGGCATACATGCAATCGAACAGACCTGGTAAAGTGCAATAATAATAATGATAAATATATCCAGCATTCTCTTAAGGTGTCCACACGTATGAACTTATTTGACCTTCACAATAACTCCTATGATGTGGATCTCATCATCTCCATTTTAAAATAAAGGCATGTATATGTGAAAAGGTGACTCAGCTTCACCCCATGAGCCTGAGGTGCAGCCAGAATGAAACCCTGATAATCTGGTGCCAGCGACCATGTGAACAAGCACTCATGCTGCTGGTGCTCACCCTGGGGTAAAAACCCCAAATTTCCACTGTTTCTCTGAGTTTCCATTTTGGATGAATTTGAACAGAAGAAGGCCAGTGGGACCATGTGCCAGGGCTGGTAAATAAATACAATTAAATCCTACAAGGCATTTGTCTGGGACCCGCTAGCTACATGAAGCAGAGGAAGAAAAACCAGCTCTTTTCGGGTGTGACATAGCCTAACTGGTGGCACCATTGATTGGATTCACTGTGAGCCCCAGACAGCGGCAATCAGGGAGGAGGACATTATCAGATGGGAGAGAGGAGGGGGCTTAATCCGTTTAACCTTCAGAAGCTGCCAAGTCCTAGGCAGGGCCTCAGTGACAGTACCCCTGGAGGGAGGCTAGAAGAAGGATTTGTCAGTTCCAATACAGTCTCCGTGATAAATACCAGAGCATTATTTGTGTTGAAAAACGCCTTGTGGCCTATTTGAAAAGTAGAGTCATATGCATAGGTTTTATCATGAATGTGATGCCCTTACCTCTCTGGGTCACAGCACTCTGTTTACTTCCTTCATAGGGGCAGTTAGTTGTTTGTAGTTTAATTTCCTCACTTGCTTGCTTGTTCATTGCCCATTTCCCCCACAGGCCTGGGAAGCAGAGCTGTGCTGGAACCAGCATCTCTTCCCAACTCCATTTCGGTGACACATAGCTTGAAAGGGTCTTAGCAGGAGCATTTGTGCCATGGAAATCAGCAAATGTTGCAAGGCAGGTTCCCTTCCCCCGTTACATGATAAAGTTCCTGAAGGACGGACCCCATGTCTGTTGCATCTTCTGGGTGCTGCTCTACCTCTCCAGTGGCAGGCACCCCACTGGTGCTTGGCAAATACCAAAATCAAGTAGCTGGAGATAGCCACAGTAGCTGTCCTCACAACATGGAAATGGGCAAATGGATGGATTTTATGATGGTTTGGTCCACTCTAAAGCAGTTGTTCAACTCAAGTCTGTCACCTTGTATCAGACCCTGAGGGATTCAACATAGAAAAATCATAGCTTCCTGCCCGAAGGAGGCTCATGGTGGTGGTGGTGGTGGTGATGGGGTTTGGGTGAGGACACACGGACAAGGGACTAATGCATCCCGGGGAGTGGCCAGGGAGGTGCTCGGGACTCTGGTGACAAGATGTCGGGGCAGAGCATCCTTGCTCTTTTGCCGAGGGATGATAATCGCCTAGGTGTCAGTTGTCTTTTTTAAGCATCATGGTGCCTGCCAGATGTGGACACAAACCAGGCTTTGGAGGGTATGGTTGCCCTGTCTGGTCTTATTGAGCTGTGGGACTCTGGGCACCTTATGCCCGAGTCCTGGTTTGTTCATATGTTACGATAAAAATAATAAAACATCCCACAGGTGTTGTTTAGAGAGATAACTTTAAAAACCAATATAAACCCAGTAGTCAATAAAGTACTCACTGAATTAAAATATAATCATCTCATGTGCTGGAAGGAGCAATTTCCCCCTCAAATGCAATATACATCATTCTAATGTTTGTCTTCTTTTCCCCTCTCCCTCCCCTCTCCCCCTCTCTCTCCCTGATCCTCTCCATGTCTCCCTCCCTGCCTTCCTTCCTCTCCCCGTTTGTTTCTATCCCTCTTAGCTAACATTTATTGAGCAGCAATAGATAAGATTTATTGAGCATTTACTCTGTGCCATGCCAACTCAAGGTGCTTTCCACGCATAGCTTACTTTGTCTGCACAATGATCTCACAGGTTGGTCCTGTTACCCATCCTCTTCTCATAAATAGGAAAACAGAGGCATGGAGAGGGTATCACTCAGCAAATTACTGGCAGAGCTGTGATTGGAACCTAGGTGCTCTGTCACTTGCTCCTGTCATCTTACCTACTGCTTTTCCCACCGCAATTTCTTCCCACCATCTTCACATCACATACCACAAATGCTGTTCAGAGGAAAAGGAAGCACCTGAGCAGCTGAGGCAGGGGCCTGGGCAGCCAGGTCGGGGACCCGGAGCCTAGGCTGTGGTGGACTGGAAGCATACTGAACCCAGCAGTCTCAGAGAGCCTTTTTCTTAGATGTGGGGGAGGCAGGCAGGCTGCTTCTCAGTTTCCCTTGGGTACCAGCGGCAGCAAAGGAGAGATGCTGACCATTCCTCTCTAATGAGAAATGCTCAGGAAAGAGCAATTAACAGCATCAGCTTTAATTTTCTCCCAGGAGGGGTAGAGCTAGTCCTGTTTTTATCTCTAGATAGGCAGGCTTTTGTTCTGGTAAAAGGAGAAGTTTGCTAAGAATTTTAATAGCATGAGCAACAAACATTCAATGGAATCCACCCTGAGCAGGGGCCACAGTGCCTGCCCCCCTTCAGGGAGGTGCCATGTTCCCCTGGGTTCCTGAAACCTTGCTCCCCTCTCACCCACCTCTGAATGGCAGGCAGAGTGAGCCTGTAAAATGCAGACACCAATGAGTTGCTCCTCAGTTAAGCAGGCTTCTCATGGGCTCTGGGATAAAGCCCAAACCCTTCCGATAACACCTACAGCCCTTTCCAGGCCGATGCCACACCTCACTTTCCTTTCTTCTCTTTTGTACCAACCTCACAAAACTGCTTCCAGATTGATGTATAAAATCACCTCTCTTGCTACCATCTCAGGCTTTGTATCATTTATCTCCTCCCTGTGAAACAATCCAGTCCCCCTCCACCTGCCATTTGGTCGGAACGTTCACCTCTTCCTAGAAGGCTCCCTCACTTCTTAGATGGGGGCAGTACTCCTGTTAAGCATTCTCATCAGAGTCCACTGTGTCTTTCCCTCATCACAGTTTGCATAGTTTATAATGCTATTCAGGTGTGGCACAGTCCTGAAACAGCTCACACAAGAAACTGGCTTTTGGAAAGTCACAGGGTACTTTGGATGCCACAAGGACAAAGCCACACACATACATCATACACACATAGACATACATGTACACAAACAGATATACAGATATAAGATACGCAAATACACATACACATATATGTATGCATACACATAAAATAACAGACCTCGTGCTTTCTTAAGTGGGCAAAGAAGTATCCAAGGCATGAAAGAGACAGAGAAAAGGGAGTCTCTATAGTCAGGGAAGGCTTTGGTGGAACCAAAGCAAAGCACTGAGTGAAATTCACTGTTAAGTGATATCTTATTTGAACAGCTTTCAAAGACTTGTCATCCCTTGGCATCTATGATACAGCACACTATCTTAATAAATACTCCATTTACACTTACTCTTGTTTGAATTGGTTTTTATTTTGTGCAACCGAAGAGCCTAGGCATGTCCAGCCACTCATTCAGTGCAGGAGAGTGGCAGTAATTCATGGCTAATAAGAAGGAATTGACTCCAGAAGGAAGAAGTGTGTTGTCCAATTTCAATGTTCTATCGGTTAGCATTCTTGGAGTCCAGCAACAGAAATACCTTCTGGCGAATTAAGCGCAGAGGGTAACATTTGAAAAATTCCAAGGACTCATAGAATTATAGGAATAAGTGGGGACATAGATGGGAACCAAGGATGCCATGTAAGCCAGGGAGCAATGCCCTTAAACCTAGCCTCCCTCTGTGCCATTTGTCTTCAGGGGTAAGAATAGGATTGCCTGGCCTTGGCCTAGGAGCCCATCCCTGCATTTGCCAGGCGGATCTGCTATTATACACACTTTCAAATGCACTTTTAGAGGAGCTGAATTCAACTTCGGTGTTTCTTTGGTGTCTGCAGGGTGCAAAAATCAAAACCAAACCAAACTAAACCAAACCAACCAAAAGCAACCACCAAACAAACAGACAATAAAAACAAAACCAAAAATAAGCACTTTATTGCATAGTTCTTTTCCTACCTGATACAAATTAGGCTTCTAAGATTAGATCCTGGAAGTTCCTTGATAGGGCTGGATCAGGACCTCCTGCTTTGGTGTTTAGTAAACAGGTCACCATGAAGAAAGAGTCTGATTAGATGCAGCTTGCATGCCGGACAGCCATTCACCTCTTCTTATCCCTCTCTGACTGCCAAATCCCAAATACTGACCCAAGGGCCACATGAATCCTAGTCCATGAGCATTCAATGGACCTGGATCCAATCCCAGCTCCATTGCAAAGCTGTGAGAACTGGGAAGTTCACTTGTTTCTCTTTAGCCATTGGCACAATGGGGATAATAATAGTTTCTACTTCGGTGGTGTGGTTGGGCTTAAATAAAACAAATCAGTCAGTAAATAACTAGACACATAGCAGGGGTTCAATAAAGGACAATTATTATGGTTAATGCTTATGTGGAGTCAATACGTAGCCCTTCCCCCTCCCATGACTGAGGGTTAGTCAGAGGGTCTCTGGCCAGAAGGAATGAGTATTGTTTTGGGACTAGATTGTAGCTCCTTCCTTATCCCCTTTTGGGAGTGTCTTCTTGTCCTGTGACTGCTTCTTGACCCTTTTCATCTGCAAGTACACTGAGGTAATGTAGCTCCAGGCCACAGGTAGGTTTGTACAATCTGGACCTGTGCTGCCTTTGTCTGGGACCCAATATAGTGAGCCTCAGACTGGAGGAGGTGAGGCCTTTGGTGCACTTCCCTGCAATGTAGCAAACGGCATGTCCACTTCCACTAGTTCTCTGTTCGTTTGTTTGTTTGTTTTTTAAGAATATCATGAACACTTATGCTGCTCCCCAGTTTGGGTTTGGAGCTTTTGCGTTACAGCTTACTTCAACCCCAAACCAGCTGCTTGATGTGGTGGAAAGAACGCAGACTTTGCAGTCAGATGCACCTGAGATACAATCCAGGTTCTACAACTTATTAGTTAGGTGAGTCACTTAGCCGGCTGAACTGCTTCCAGTTCAGAAACTGTGAGATAACCAGTGTTTGTTGTTCAAGCTGCTAAGTTTTGAGGGCAATTGTTGTGCAGCCATAGATGACTAACATACCCACCTTCCAACTTCTGCTAATTCTTATTGGTTAGGCTGTGTCACATGGGAGGCTGGGAAATATAGTTTAAAACCAGGCAGGCGGCCAATCTGAACAAAGTGAGGGCTTTATTAGTGAGGAAGAAGGGGACAATGAATAGTGCATTAAGCAATTTCTTTCCTGCTGCTTTATTATATGTCTTATAGCACAAAGCTGCAAGGAGTGGAAAATGGTTTGTGGATTGACACTTCCCTTTTCCTTTATTTTTCTTTATTAATTTGGGCTAGAAAGGCAGCAATTGGCTCCCATAAAATAAGAGTGTTTCTGTCTCCATTGCAGTATTTCAAATAAAATTCCGAGACAAGAAAAGTATATAGAAGTTCTACCTGTGGCTATCTCTCCCTGTATATAAGTCAGTCACAAATATATCTGTATCATTCATCAACCATTTAATTTCTTAAGAGGATATTACTTTAAGAACTTTTCTACTGGCCAATTGTATGGCTGTGCAAGGATTTGGAAGGATTTATAGTCTCTTAATTTTTCTAACTGGCACGTTCTCCTTCAACCCTTTTCAAAACGAGATGCCCAAAATGCCATTATAATATTTCATGTCATATACTTGACTATCTGCCATGGGAACATTTTACTTTTTTTCCTAATTAAATTGGGAGTGCAGCCCCAAGTTTTATGTCTTCATAAAACACATTTATCACACCAACAGCCTTTTTATCCTTTTTTACCAGTGGGAAGGACACTGGCATTCACTGAAGACCTACTGTGTGCCAGGTGCTTTACATATATTAACTGCCTTATACACACAATAGAGGTCATGATGATTATGTCTGTTTTATGGATGAGAGTCATAGAAGCGACTTGCCCAGGGGAAAGGTGAGGTATGAATTAGGGCTCTGGTTTCAAAGTCTTTTTGGACCACTAAATTGTCATTCATCTCCCACCCCCAATTTAAGAAGGACAAACTGATGCTTTATGACCAACATTTAAATTTCTTCTATTGGTTCCTTGTCCCAGTTAAAGGAAATGTTAGCATCAAAACTTTTAGGCACTTACAGAGTGTCTAATTGTATTTTAATATTTGATAATGTGTAGAGACTATGAAGAATTAATGCTAATTCTGAGCTGATTATCACATTCTGGCATGTCTTACAATATGTGAACTGTGGCCTTCAGGACATTCTTGAACGTTTCCTCTAATTATCCCCAGGAGGATGTGAATAATGCTGCTATTCGAGGAGCCTGTCAAGACTTCATTTAAAAAAATAAAGATTTAGGAGAATATAAATCTGGCTTTTCTGAAGATGTTGGCTGAGTGACTAACTGGTGGTATTTTGTTGCTTATAAATTTGTTTCCATTGGATTTCACCATGAGGCCAATCTTTGTTCAGATTTAATTTGGGTGGCAGGATCATCTTTAATGAAGGTTTTTGTCTTATTTTGTCTTCTAGCTTTAAAAAAATTAAACATTTTTTTGGAGATCATTTTAGATTCACGTTTATTTGTAAGAAATAATATGGAGAGTTGCCATGTATCGTCTACACAGTTTCCCTCAATGGTAACATTGCAAAACTAAGGACAACATCATGACCAGGATATTAACACTGATAGAATCAAGATGCAGAACAGGTTCATCGTCATAAGGATTCTGCCTAGTGTTTTTTCAGTCATACCCACTCAAGGTATTAAAAAAAATATTTTATTTATCATTTTCAGGGAGAGGGGAAGGAAGAGAGGCAGAGATGGGGAGAAAAACATCAATGTATGGTTGCTTTTCACCTGCTTCCTGCTACAGACCTGGCTGGAGACTTGGCTTGCAACTTGGCGATGTACCCTGGCTGGGAATCCAACCAGCCACCTTTAGGTTCGCAGGCCGGCACCTATCCACTGTGCCACCAGCCAGGGCCCACTTAAGGTATTTTGATCACAAGGAATGAAGGCTACTCAGGAACACTTCGTGATCATCATCTCCTGTTCCATTTCCTCTTTTTCATTCAGATGATTCTGGTGAGGCTGTCAAAGATCTTGCTCCCATTGCCATAGAGATTGGTCAGGTGATGCCCAGTTAATCAGAGCAAACCATTTCCTCACTAACAGGGATTGGTGGGTGGGTGGGTCTGTGAGCATGTTTTCAATTCTGGCCTGAAGACTCTTCCTGGGATTTTTTGATGTGGAGCTGGAGAAGGTGCTTGTCTCTGGGGTTCTGCAGCTAAAATAATGAGGAGTGGTTGCTTGCAGCCTATTTTTTTACCCTGTGGAAAATGCCTTTCTATTTGAGGAGAGAATGAAGCCCACACACAGGTTTTGGAAAGGTGGCAAATAAGTAAGTCATGCCTGAGGCTACCTCTTTCTATCTACTTCCTGGTATGTAAATCAGTAACTCATTTTTTGCTTAAGTTGGTTTGAGTTTTATCTCTTTCCCCTCAAAGAATGCTGCTGGCTATTGAAAGATCCCTGGAAATCTTTGGACTCAAGCAGAGCCAGGCCGCTTGAGGTTCTAGGACCAGGAACTCAAGGCAGGAAGACCAAGGAGGCCACTCTTCCTGGTTGCCTCAGTTCTCCATATGGACCGCTCTCCTTTTTTCCTTTCTCAGCAGACCAGCCCTTTCTTTTCCCGCATTTACAATCAGAAGAAGGTGGCCACTCCTCAAGTCCCTTAATCCAAAATCCAGATTCCTGGAGGAGAGAATCCATTTGACTGAACCTGCTCCTGATATCTATCCCTGGTGTGATAGTTATAGACTGGGGTCAAGGCCATGTATCCCCACAACATGGCAGCTGGATTCCTCCTTCAGAGTAAGTGATCCAAGAGAAAGCAAGAGGAAGCCACAGCACCTTTTATGACCCAGACTCAGAAGCCATATACCATAATGTTCAATAAAATCCTATTGGTCATACAGGTCAGTTTATTCACTATGGGAGTGGGGTGGACTAGACAAAGACAAAGATACCAGAAAGTGAGAATCATTGTGGGCCATCTCAATGGCTGTCTTGCACAACCAGATAAATTAATGTCCAAGGAGCACATATGAATGGCTTATGGACATGGACAGTGGTGTGGGGACTGACTATGGAAGCAGGGGGCAGGCTGGGTATGGGTGGGCAAAGAGGAAAAATTGGGACAACTCTAATTACATAAACAGTAAAATATTTTTTAAAAATTATGTCTAAGCTTAGAGCTCAGGGTGGCACCTAGTAGACAGTCACTTCTTTCTGTCACCCCTTAACTTTATTTAATTACAATTTTTACATTCACATCTCTCAGACACAGTCAAGGACTTCTGACATCACTATTTTCTCTGAGGCTCACAATTATAGCAGCTCATAAATCTAAAAATGCACTTTCTGTATTGTAGGCTCTGTTTTCTTTCTCCCCTTGTGTATCTTCTTAATTCACAAGACCAGGTACTGATTAACCTTTATTCTGTCTCACTGAATGGAAGGTAATCTCTCCCCCAGGGGGACTGAGAGCTCCCATTGACTCTGAGTGGAAGTGGGATGGTGATAAGAAGGTTCCTGCAGTCAGCCTGAACAAAGAGCATTTTACAGAATAAACCAAACTGAGGGAAAAATAGGCCTCCTGCTTCCCAAAGACTGGGGCCCAAAGATACTGGACAAGGCATTGGAAATTCAAATTTCACAATAAAGGGCAATTTCAGGTTGATTTTGATGAAGGAATAAGAGGGAGAAAAGAGGACAGGAAAGGTAAAAATTGGGAAAAAATAACATCTGAAAAGGACACCATTTATCCATTCAATAAATATTTATCAGGCATCCTATGTATCTGTGCCTCAAACAGGTTAGGTGTGATGCACAAATAGAGAAGTAAGATTCAGTCCTTGCTCTCGGGATGGGCATCATCTGACAGGGAAACAGAGCTGAACAAAGTCATGGTGATGTGTCCTGTGGGGCAGAAGCATGGGAGAAGGTCTGGTTTCCAGCCTAAAGATCTGCATGGATTTCTGGAAGGAAGCAACAATGCGTGAGCTTAATTTTAAACTAAGCAGCAGAGAGAGGAACAAGGAAGGCAACTTAGATAGAGGGATCAGCAAGTGCTTAAGAGAGGGATGCGGACTGAAGGAGACTCTCAGAAAAGAGCTACAGAGAGGAAAACTACCCTCTCATTTTCCAGAAGTTCCTTGTCTTGTGAGAAAAATGGTTGCGGGAAACACCAGTGCACTAATGTTGCACTCTGTGTTGAGTGTATCCACTTCTCTCAGAGCAGTGTGTGTTGGGGGTAGGTGCACACACATGCATTAGACATTCATAACCTTGTTGCTACTAACTCATTTGACACCGACTAGTGATTGACAGGTCTTTTGGAGATGGGTCAAGAGCTCTCTATTCTGAATTGTTGGCTTCCAATAGATCCTAACAAATGGCAAAGTTTTCTACCATTTCCCTTTCCCTTCCTTCATTCCTTCTTCCCTCTCCATCTCTTTTAAAGCAGTGACATCTGCTTTAAAATGACACCTACCGAGTGAAACCTACTCAGGACATTCTGAGTTAGGAACATAGCCCAGAAAAGACAAAAGTAGTAAGCAGAGTAAGGAGGAGAACAGGTGGAAGGATGGGAGACACAGAAACTCCTAATTTATTAAGGTGCAAGGACAGGGATTTCCTTTTCCTTTTAAACAAGAAATAACCCTTCCCCTCACCATAGATTATCTATTTTGTTATAAACTGATAACTTCTTTGATGGAGATTAGTCCTTATCTGAATGCTCAGGTAGACCACAGTTCACTGGGCTCCTTTGGCCTGGAGGGGAAACTTTTTAAAATTTAAATAATCAGGTGATGTGTTTGCTTTTCTCTGTTGTCCAGAGGAATGTGAAGCAGGCTTTCTAGTCTGTTCCTGGCACCTAGGAAATAACTAGTTTTATTCTTAGTAAGGACAATTTCAAGAATGGTGATGAAAACTGTTTCTCTTTACCTTAACTTCCACAGCTAAAAGACTCTTTTTTTTTTTTTTTTTTTTTTTCCTGGCCAACCAGACAAAATGTGATTGAAGCCAGAACTTTTTCCCCTGCCTGTGTCATAATTGCTATACTATTTAAACAACATATTTTGTGTTTAATTGCAGCAGCAAACACAGATACAAAAGTCTTAATATGCAGATAGAGGTGAGAGGAAATTAATCACCTCTCTGCAGGAGGAAAGTGCATTAGTGCTTTGTGCAGAGGTTCTGAGACAGAGCCTCTGGGAATGGGGTGAGTGCCAGCAATGAGGCTTCAGAAGTCAATGAAATGCCCACACCAGCACTTTGTGTTCCCTTCCTTCCCTGGTCCCCACCTACCTAGAACACCTGAGGAAGTGACTTGCAGGGTAGGGAAGGCCTGGCTCATGACATTTCAGGATCTTTTATGTGATTGTAACACAAGACTTACCCATCAGAACCTCTGGATAAGCATGGGATACAGGGAGATATGTTCACTTATTAGTTCAA
This sequence comes from Noctilio leporinus, assembly GCA_004026585.1. Lineage (NCBI taxonomy): Eukaryota > Metazoa > Chordata > Mammalia > Chiroptera > Noctilionidae > Noctilio > Noctilio leporinus. Next base: position 102,806 of record PVIW01005301.1, read on the forward strand.
TATGTATTGACCGAATGCCCATTATACAAGGGGGACCTCCCAAAACTGGAATGGTCTTTTGGAGGGTGGGCCCCTTGTAGTACAGGCTTCCTTGGCTAGGTGATTGTTCTAGTAAACCACCTGTATCAGTGTACCGGCTGGTGTTGTTGTGGGAGGCTGCATTTGGTTTCAATGATTTTTTTCTGAAGACTCTTTCAACGTGTTTGTCCATTTCATGATGGGTGACTTATGAGTGCACCTGCCCACACTGCACTGAATGTTCAGCAGTTTTATGCAAAACAGCACGACCCTTGTGCCCCACTTTCCCTATTCACCCAATCTTGCCCTGAGTGCCATTTTTGGGTGGTTGTTTCTCTGGATGAAAAAAGTCTTCAAAGCGAAACATTTTGTCGATGTGGAAGAGGTGAAACAAAATCTGGCAGAAGCACTAAAGGCATCAAAATCAATGAGTTCAAAAACTGTTTTGAGCAATAGGAAAAATGTCTTGATAAATGTATTGCTTAAGATAGAGAGCACTTTGAAGAGAACTGAAATTTAAATATGTAAGAATAAATATACAGTTTTTATAAATTTCTTTCTTTGGGTCCCCCCTTGAATGCCAGGCACTGTGCTAGAACCTGGGATTTAGAGGAGGGAATATAAAATGTAGTATCAGAGACCTGAATGCAATAATTGGGTCTGAATATGGCCTTTGCCCATACTATCCCCCATGTCTGGAATGCTCGCCCCACCCAAGTAGTGACTGTCTATAAATAGACATTATCTTCAAAACTTCACTCAGCATCACTTTCTCCCCCAAGTTTCCCCTGATGTCCCCCCTGCAGGGTACATTTATCTTCCTCCTTCATTTCCTTTTTGTTCCACAATGGGATCCTGAATCCCTGAATCTTTCTCTCTCTCTCTCTCTCTCTCTCTCTCTCTCTCTCTCTCTCTCTCACATGCAACACACACACAGTGCTGTTCATGCTCTGTGGCATTTATTTTCTTTCTTGTCAATCAGTCCCACAAAGCCTCCATAGGAACTTTTTTAGGACAAGGTTAGCATCTTATTTCTGTTCCCTATTTTAAAAACTTAGTTCATAGAATGTAGCAGCTGCTCAAATATCTCCCACCCATTTCTGGATCTTCATGTCACAAACTGCCCCAAACAGAACTTGCCTCGATCATCCTGAGGGCCCCTCTAAGGTCCAACACTCTTTGACTTCATGAAGCACCAGTTCACTCAGCACTGATGTACTCTGGAGTCAACAGAGGAAATGTTTCATGACTCTATGAGCAGAGAAGTTGTTCTGTTTTGTGATGGAGAAAAAAGTAAGAAAAAGAAGGTCCTTCAGGGCAACTTCAGGTTTGTTAATGCCTACCTACGCATGTCCAGAATCCACCTTGAGGTCAGGGTTACATCTCTGGTGGAGACACCAGTGGCACAGTGGCAGACCTGGCTGGTTCTTACCTTTGTCATCTGGAATGTGAGCCTCCTCACTGGCTACAGCTGGGAAAGGAGAGGGAAGTCTGCTTCATCTCTAAAGTCCTTTGGCCCGGAAGTGACATACATAATTTTTTAGATTCAGTTGTTGGTACTTGTGAATTTGTTGTCATTTTAATGCTCATAGTTTTGGTTTTCTTTTTCTTATTCCATAAGTCCTTTTAACGTTTCATATAATAAGGACTTGGTGGTGATGAACACCTTTAGATTTACTTTTTCTGGGAAGCACTGTATCTGCCCTTCCATTCTGAATGATAGCTTTGCTGGATAGAGTAATATTGGTTGTAGGTCCTTGCTTTTCATCACTGTGAATACTTCTTGCCAGGCCCTTCTTGCCTGCAAAGTTTCTTTTGAGGAATCAGCTCATAGTCTTATAGAAACCCCTTTGTAGGTAACTCTTACTTTCTCTTGCTGTTTTTAAAATTCTCTATCTTTAACCTTTGGTATTTTATTTATTTCTTTCTTTATTATTTTTTCAATGTATGGTTGCTTTTCACCTGTCTCCAGCTAAGGACCTGGCTGGAGACCTGGGGACCTGGCTTGCAACCTGGTTATATGCCCTGGCTGGGAATTGAACCAGTGACCTTTGGGTTCACAGGCCAGCACCTATCCACTGACTCACCAACCAGGGCCCTGGCATTTTAATTATGATGTGTCTTGGAGTGGGTCTCTTTGCATCCATCCTATTTGGAACTCCCTGTGCTTCCTGTACTTGTACGTCTATTTCCTTTGCCAAATTAGGGAAGTTTTCCGTCATCATTTTTTCACATAAGTTTATAATTTCTTGCTCTTTCTCTTCTCCTTCTGGCACCCCTATGATTCAGATGTTGGTATGTATAAAGTTGTCTTTTGTCCCAGAGGTTCCTTATCTGTTCCTCATTTAAAATAATTATTGTTTCTTCTTTCTGTTCTAGGTGAATGTTTCTTTCTTCCTTTTGTTCCAAATCATTGATTTGAACCTAAGCTTCCTTCCTATCACTGTTAGTTCTCTGTATATTTCATTTTGTATAACCTTCACATCTTCATTTCTTGGAGCATCCTAATCACCAGTGTTTTAAACTCTGCATCAGACTGGTTGTCTATCTTGGTTTTGTTTAGTTCTTTTTCTGAGGTTTTAGTCTTTCATTTGGGCCATATTTCTTTGCCTCCTCAATTTAGCTTCCATGTTTGCTTCTGTGTATTGGGTAGAGATGCTTTGATGCCATGTCTTGGTGGTATGCCCTAATGTAGTAGGTGTCCTGTAGAGCCCAGTGGCACAGCCTCCCCTATTACCCAAGCTGGGTACTCTAGATGCACCCTTTGTGTGATCTGAGTACAGCCTCTTCTTGTAGTTGAGCCTTGGTTGCTATTGGCAGATCAATGGGAGGGATTTACCTAGGTCAGTTACTTGCAGTGTGACCACTGACCTCCAACATTTGCCTTCTGTGGAGGATCAGCTGTGCAGGGGCAGGTGGTGGTGCTTTGACATGGCCTGTTGCTGTCCACTGGGTGTGCTGGCCCTGGTGTTTCCTGGGTGGTGCATGCCAAGGTCAGTACCCTCTCTGTGCACCCTGCCTGAGCTATAAAGCAATCTGAGATGTCTGCTACTTGTGCTGTGCTTGAAAATTCCCAGGTGAAGCCAAGCTGTGAATCTAAGCTGGCTGCTGCTAGTGCCAGGCCTGAAGCTCACTGAGGCCACCTATTGCTTGTTTGAGAGGATTTAGGAAGTTGTACAGTACGAGCCAAGTCCACCCATTCATGTGGGGAGTCATCTTAGGTTGGCCCATAAATTGGGTGGGGTGGACTCCCTAGGGATCTCCAAGATAAATCAAGTAGTGTTAGCCAGGTTGATGGAGTCTCAGATACGGCACTAGCTTGCTGGCTCTGTGGGGGAAGGTTTAGAAAAGGGACAATGGCCACTTTGCCCTGATGCCAGATACTTCAGTTCCTCCCTGTAAACCACTGGTGACTTTCAAGCTGCTCCATGGTGCTGGAGCTCAGAGGAAGTGAGTTTGAGTAGGTGAGTCTGTTTGTGGGTTCTTTAAGCTGAATTGCTTGGGGCTCTAGCACTTTGTTCAGCCAACTTGATCCCTGCTGGTTTTTGCAGCCAGAGGTTATGGGGAGTTATTTTCCTGACAATGGAACCCTGGGCTGTGGGGTCTGGTGTGGGGCTGGGATGCCTCGCTCCTGAGATATTGCTCCCAATTTTTTCTCCAACACATGTGGGTGTGTGCCCCTGCTACTAGTCTGGATTGATGTGGTTTACTTAATTCTATAGTTTTCAGACAGTCATTCAATTTGATTTCTGACAGTTCTGGCTGATGGTTGTTCTATACTTTAGTTGTAACTTTGATGTGGTTGTGCAAAGAGGTGAGCCATGTCTGCCTATGTCACCATCTTGCTGAAACACCACTTGGCTTGGCTTTTGATCAAGAGGCCGGAAGGGGACCAAGTGAGCTCTCTGGGATGCTCCCCTTTGAATAGGTAGTTTTGATCTATTCCCTGTTATTGAAACTGGAAAAGCCAGTGTTTGTGCTGCCTGTCACTCGCGGACCCAATAAGCAGAGACAGGGATTGAATCTTTATGGGCACTTTATTCAGATGGTCCACAATCTGAGAAGAGAAAGGGTTTGTACTCTAACGCACTGTGTTAAATTCCATTACAAATGGGCCCTTTTTATAAGGAGAAGAAAGGTATACCTAATGGGTTTGGAATTCAGGGAAAAAGTTAATGAGATAGAAACTGTAGCATTCTTCCATCTGGGTCCTGGACACTGGTCTTTGTGCCCTAGGCTGTGGTGTTTATGTCCTGGGCAAAGTAGTCTCATCCTGTAGTACTGTAATGGCTCAGATGCCATCTGATTGCTTGCAGTCCTCCTGAAGCACAAAGGTGGAACTGCTTATGGTGACCTGGAGTTGAGGTGGGTCATTTCTCCAGTTCCTGAAACAATAGCTTTTTATATATATTGATTACTAGGCTTATTAGCTATTATCTGAAACTAAAATTTTCCAATATTTGAATCCCCCATCATTAGAAAGTTCATAGACCGTAACTATTCTAACCAGGCAACTGGTTTATTGATAATTGTCTGGGGGTTGCTTATTCTTCCTTTCTGAACAACAGGGGTCCTTTCACTAACAAATGAGTAAAGTAGCTGGCTAATAATAAGGGTCCCAGAAAAGAAGAGCTAGAATTGGACTCTTAGACCTAGATCTAAACTGGTTCCCCAAATGGGAGTCCCAGCTGAGTCTGCATGACCCTGAGGATCAGAAACAGGGAAGCCAGATTTGAGCCTCACCCTTCAAATGTCACAGGACTAAAGAAGGAAAATAGAGCAGCCCTGGTGTAGTGGGCCCAAGCCTGAGTTCAGAGTCAAATGACCTCAGTGTAAGTTATTGCTCTCCACAGTCTAGCTGTATGACTTTAGGGAAGTTGCTTTAACTCTAAGCAGAGTTTCCTTAGGTATAAAAAAGTGAAAATGATAAAATGGATCTTCTTAAACTGCTGTAGGGGTTAAAGGATATGATGTCTTTTTGGCAGATGGAAATTTAAGACCATGCTGCAATCACACAATAAATTAACCCTTTTCCCTCTATGTTTCAATTTAGTTTCTGTTGCATACACCTTATATTGATGGCACTGCCTCTTTACCAGTTTTAAAAAAATTATTATAGCAATATATATTTTATTGCCAAAACTTTATAGAAATTACAAAACTGTAAAGAAAAAAGGCCATCCATAATCCACAATATTCCAAAACTCATTCTTGAAGATTTTGAGAATGCCCTAGATTTCTTTTTTTTAAATTTAATTTTGTTGTTGTTATATTACATCCATCCCCTTTTTCCTCTCCTCTGTCCCCTTTCCCACCCACCTATTCCCCCCTCCTGAAGTCAATCCCACTTGTTATCCATATCCATGGTTCTTCCATGCTAGTTCCTTGACTAAACTGCTCCCCTTCTTTGCCTCCTCTCTCCCCTCCCCCCTCCCCTCTGCCCACTGAAGGTCTGTTCATTGTATTCATGCATCTGGGTCTGTTTTGCTTGTTTGTTTGTTTTGATCATTATTGTCTTGTAAGGGGCGAGATCGTATGGTATTTGTCTTTCACTGACTGGCTTATTTCACTAAGCATAATACTCTCTAGTTCCATCCATGTTGTTGAAAAGGTTAGGAGTTCCTTCTTTCTTTCTGCTGTGTAGTATTTCATTGTGTAAATGTACCAAAGTTTTTTGATCCAATCATCCACTGATGGGCACTTAGGCTGTTTCTAGCACTTGGCTATTGTAAATAGCGCTGTTATGAACATAGGGGTACTTTACCAGTTCAGCAAATGTTTATGCTGATCTTATCCTAAAGGATATGGTCTGGCTACTGCCAGAGCCAAACTATCATAAATGGGGTCTCAGAGGCTGCTCTGGGGCCTCTGCCTGGATATTTTTCATGCTATATTAGTTACCTATTGTTGCAAAAACTAATAATCTTATAAAAACAGCCCTGGCCAGGTGGCTCAGTTGGTTGGAACATTATCTCATGCACCAAAAGCTTGTAGATTTGATTCCTAGTCAAGGTACATGCCTAGGTTGTGGGTTTAATCCCTAGCTGGGCATGCATGTACAGGAGGCAACCAATTGGTGTTTCTCTCTGACCTTGATGGTTCTCTCTCCTTTCCTCTCTGTCTAGAATCAATCAAAACATATTTTGGGGTGAGGGTTAAAAACAAACAAACAAACAAACATACAAACAATGATTATCTCCTGGTTTCTGTGGGTCAGGCATCTACATGCAGCTTAGCTGGGTGCTTCTAGCTCAGGGACTCCCCAGAAGCTGCCATCGAAGTGTCAGCTGGGGCTACAGGAACCTCTGCTCCCATTCTATTCACATGACTATTGGTCAACAACCTCAAATCCTTGCTGGCTGTTTGCCAGAGACCATTTTTTTGTCATACAGACCTCTCCATAGGACAGTCCACAGCATGGCAGCTGGCTCCCATGAGGCAAGTGAGGGAGAGAGAACCCCAGACAGAAGCAATGGTCTTTTTGTAACTGACCTCAAAAGTAGCAGCTCATTGCTTCTGCCATATTCTACTCATAAGAAGTGAATCAATAATTATAACCCACACTCAAGGGGAGGGGTCTACACAAGGGCATGAACTTTAGGAGGCGAGAGTTATTAGGGGTCATTTTAGGACTTGCTTTCCATTAACCTTGACATGGGTAATAAGATTCAGGTTTCTGCATTGTTTCCCAAACCTGTTCCTTTTCTTTCTTTCTTTTTTTTTTTACATCCAATTTTCTTTTATTTTCTTTTCTTTATTTTCTTTTAATTTTATTGTTGTTGTATTACATCCATCCCTTTTTTTCTCCCCTCTGTCCCCCTCCCCACCCACCCTTTCCCCCCAAAGTCAATCCCACCTGTTGTCCATGTCCATGGTTCCTTTATACTAGGTTCTTGTCTAAGCTGCTCCCCTTCTTTGCCTCTACCTCCCTCCTCCCCCCTACCCCTTTCCTCCTGACCACTGCAGGCCTATTCCTTGTATTCATACACTTGGTTCTGTTTTGCTTGTTGTTAGTTTTGCTCATTATTGTCCCGTAATGGGTGAGAACATATGATACCTGTCCTTCACTGACTGGCTTATTTCACTAAGCATAATATTCTCCAGTTCCATCCATGTTGTTGCAAAGGGTA